>CAJQUW010000738.1:0-94806 GCA_907163375.1 Prostheceraeus crozeri
AAATCCGAACAACAATATAGAAACTGCGAAATTTTAAAACTAGTCTAATAGTTAAACAAAAAACAATCACGGTCAAATTCACATCAATTTAAAGCAGCTACTTCTTATGAAAAAAATATATCACCAAATTTTATCAATTTGGTAAAATAATAATTAAGTTTCTTGTTTGACTACTTAAAAGTACAATTTTTCATGGAATATGAATTTAAACTCAGTATATTCCTAGAAATGTTCAATATAGAATTTTTCTGTGATAAAGCAGTGGTCTCAGTTCTTGATCTCAACTACAATGGCCCATTTGACGAACGATAGTCTTTACATTACTTAAAAGAAATAAAATATCTACTATCCCGGCCATTGACACTGCTCCACGCTATATAATAGGCAATCGCAACAAGAATAGTATTACGCGTTAAAAATATAAATAGGGCATCTTATACAAAATATGACTCCGAAAGTATCATTTACTGAATTCCTGCACTATCCAAGTAACATCTGCAAAGAAAATGGACTAAGAGCCGTAATAATAGCTGCAATAATAAAGAGTTACATGATTGTTTTATATCAGAGCGTTATTGTGATTACGTGCTTGTACTCAGCAAGTCAAATGTTTCCGATGTCAGTGCACAACTTTTGCTTTATCAAAATATTGAAGAACCCGTTCAATGATCCCTCAATAACGCCGGAATGAAGTGATTTCCAGCTGAAATATAGACTCAAGGTACATTTTATTTGGCTCCGAACACTCGAAAGATGCAGTCATTACCTCCGAAACAACTCCTTCAGCCTGAAAAATGACCCGAGCACACTCTAGTCACTCATTGCCTAGCCCGAAACAACTCGAAGATGATCATTCCCCTCCCAGAACAACTCCTTCATCCCTGAAAAATGAACCCGAAAAAACACCCATGTCCCACTTGTTTGCTACGAACAACCCTTCAACCTTGATAATGAAAAATGACCCGAACAACACTCTAGTCCACTCAATTGGCTCCGAACAACTCCTTCAACCCTGAAAAATGACCCGAACAACACTCCAGTCCACTCAATTGCCTCCGAACAACTCGAAGATGCAATCTTACTGCTCCGAACAAATCCCTCAACACTGAAAAATGATCCGAACAATACTCTAGTCCACTCAATTGCCTCCGGACAATTCGAAGATGCAATCATTCCCCTCCGAACAACTCCTCAACATGATGAATATGACCCGACACAAAAACATCCAGTCCACTTGTTTTTGGCTCCGAACAATCGAAGATGCTCATTCCCCTCTCGAACAATCCTTCAACCTGAAAAATGACGAAGAACACTTATAGCCACTGGTTTGACTGCCGAACAACTCGGAAATACAATTCTTTTCTCTCCGAACAATTCCTTCAACCCTGAAAAAATGACCCGGCCCCGAACAACACTCCAGTCCACTTCCAATTGCCTGCGAAACAACTTCGCAAGATGCATCATTCCTCCGAACAAATCCTTAAACACTGAAAAATGACCCGAACAAACTCTTCTTGTCCACTCAATTGCCTCCGACCAAACTCGAGATGCAATCTTGCGCTCCGAACAAAACTCCTTCAACACTAAAAAATGACCCGAAACAATACTCTAGGTCACTCAATTGCCTCCGGACAAATCGAAAAGATAATATGCAATCATTCCCCTTCCGAACAATCATTCAACCCTGAAAATAATGACCCGAAGATCACTCTAGTCACCATTGTTGACTCGAACAAACTCGGAAATACCAATCTTACTACTTCCGAACAACTTCTTCAACACTGAACAAAATGCCCCGAAGAACAAACTCTAGTTCCACTCAATTGCCTCGAACAACTCGAGATGCAATCATTCCCTCCGAACAACTCCTTCAACACTGAAAAATGATCCGGAACAACACTTAGTCACCTTGTTGGCTCCGAACAACCGACAGATGCAATCATTCCCCTCCGAACAACTCCTTCATCCCTAAAAAATGATCAGAACAACACTCTAATCCCACTTATTTGACTATGAACAACTCGGAGAATACAATCTTTCTCCTCCGAACAACTCCTTCGGCCATGAAAAAATGATCCGAACAACACTATGGTCCTTATTATTTGACTCCGACAAACTCCAAAATGCAATCATTTCCCTCCGAACAACTCCTTCATTCCCGTCAAATGATCCGAAACAACACTCTTGTCTATTTATTTGGCCACCGAACAACTCGAAGGACGCAATCATTCCCCTTCGAACACTCCTTCAAACCCTGAAAAATGATTCCGAACAACACTCTAGTCACTCAATTGCTCCGAACAACTCGAAGAGTGTGAAGCAATCTTACTGCTCCGAAAACTCCACCTTTCAACCCAGAAAAGTGACCGAACAACACTCCAGTCCACTCAATTGCCTCTTGCAGAACAAACTCGAAAGATGCAATCATCACCCTCCCGAACAAACTCCTTCATCCACTAAAATGACCGAACAAACTACAGTCCACTTGTTTGGCTCGAACAACTCGAAGATGCATGCTCAAATGCAAGCTTATGAATTGACTCTAGCAATTCCTGCCCGAGAGTTAATGAATCATGCTTCAGCACGAAAGCTCACCATCCTATTTCAGAGGTATTTGGCGAAACTGTGGCAATTAGAATTTAATCAAAAGGCCTTGCTTTATGCTACTTGTCGTTTGCTGTTTGCTGTTGAAGTCGTTTCGTTGAAATGAGAACAAGTTTTATATTTCGAAATTCATGACGAGAATTGATTCCCTTTCTGCATCGACTCTAACTCATGGTCGAGTTGGAGACGCCTCGGTCATTCGCAATGTCCACTTAAATAATGAAACCAAGAAATGAACGCATTTGAGATTTTTAGTATTTTGTAGGCTAAACATTCTTTTGTCCCGGGTAGTCACTTGGTTTCTGCCTCTGTGGTCGATAAGACCATCAGCATGCGTTATCAAGCAATCTCATAAAGATTCTTGCCTTGAAATGATCCAGAGAATGTTTGCCCTTTTGCGAAGGATGGAAATTACCGATATTTACCAATTTATTGAATGCTTTTTTGTTTACTGAAATGATCATTCAAATATCTTTCGTTGCAATTCTCACACTGCTTACGATGTCACTAACCTCTGAGACATGTTTGAGAGGACTTACCTCTGAGGACAATAAACTCATCATCGATTCAAAATATGATGAAGCAGTTACTTTATGGGAGGTTTGTGGAAACATTCATATTACCGTGAACGTCGGCTTTAGGCCTATGCTTAATTCAGTAGTTCTTAATACATAGGTTAGCACACCGCTTGGGTATTGTCTTTCAGATGATATAATTGACACAGGTTGATATCATCAAGCTAAGCCATTTTTAGTATTTTAAACAGTTTGGGCCATCTCGAGCCTATGCGAGCCTTCGTAGAAGAGAGGACCCTTCGTCTCAGCCAAAGAAGTTTAGGATTGAAATTCGCTCGGTCGTGGAGGAATCTTTGTATTCTCAATGCCCATGCGAACTGGCACCCTGCGATGTTTATGATTAAGCTATAAGAGAAAAATGCTTGATATTTGATCTTCTTTGACTTGCTTCTGTACATGAACTAACAAGTCTAATATTGAGGAAATTACTGCGGCAATTGACCGGTTGATTTTGTGACGAGAAAGCCATAGACTATAAATAGCAACAGGCATTACAGACTCATAGAATACACTAAGAATGCAATATTCCAATGAAATTGTTCGTTTTCAGTATTCAACAAACATTACTTTTAAAGAAAATTGATAGTATTCACCACCATTTACTTCATTTATATTGTTGCTGTATTTAACATTTGTATATCATATTACGCCAGTGTAACTAAAACGTTACGGTTCAAAAAAATTACGTGCCATGTCATGAATGAATATCCGAGCAAGTATTGATTGCTATTTTCGGTATTTGATGGATAATGAGATCACACAAATGACATTGACAGTAAATTACATGTGGACGTTCATACACTGGGCCTTTCAGTATACTAGCAGATTTTAAGCCCATTTTTGTCTAATTTCGTGATAAAATATAAGCACTAAAAAGTGATAAATTTTGAATTGGCGATTGTTTACCTGAAAATATGTGATCAATAATGTGTGGTAATCAAAATATTGTATCATATGTCGCAAGCTGGAGAAGAAAGCAGATTCCGAAAAGTGATGTAACGAAAACGTTACACTGGCGCTAAATGGGTTAAGCCAGCAATCAATAGCAAACATGAATTATCTTTGTACAATCTAACTTCACAGTTAACAGCCAATCATGCATGCAACACATTTCTTGCTATCATTTACTCTTATATAAACCTTCACAAGGGCTGCATCTGTGCCATGCTCAACATCGACCGTTGAATCGCTGGACGCCGAAGGCCTGTCTGCCACACTTTAACTTTAACTTGATTATAATGGCCTAAACTGAAAAGGGGAGTTTTAATTACTTTGTATAATACTTTTTCAGATGTTAAGCTTCGATACACTAATCTGACAATCGATTTAGAAACATTTGATGGACCTAAAGTTAAAAAATGAACTCAATGAAATTCTCCATGGCCACACTTGTTCTCCGTGTTGTTTACAACAACTTAGTTACAGACCCAAATTTCTTAAAGATGATGACATCGTCTTAACGGCTTCGATGAAAATATGTTTCAGAACGACGTATGTGAAAGATTCTGATGATACACAGTTGTATTTTAGGCCAGTGAATTTGTTTGCCGTGTGACTTTTCGATGGGTGATGGAATCTTCCTTAGTTTCCCAATTGTGCGGGTTCCTTTCGCTGTCTAACGTTGAGATATACTCATGCAGCACGTCAAGGTTCTCCATCTAATGTCTCAAGTTTCTAAGTCGAGAAA
The DNA here is from genome assembly GCA_907163375.1 of Prostheceraeus crozeri. Classification (NCBI taxonomy): domain Eukaryota; kingdom Metazoa; phylum Platyhelminthes; order Polycladida; family Euryleptidae; genus Prostheceraeus; species Prostheceraeus crozeri. The sequence continues at coordinate 4,867 of CAJQUW010000738.1, forward strand.
ATAAGTTTGAACTTAGAAACTTGTCAAAAACAAAATATGTACTTGTTATTTTCCAGGCAAAACGTCATTCATCGTACGAAGTTTTGATCTCAAAGCAGTCTTGGTTATGCGCGTTCTGACAACAACGGCCAACTGTGAGTTATTTACGTGCAAGTGCATGACATCAGTGAAGTAGGATAATTGTTTTAAAAGCCGTAAACCAAACGTAGTGGGTGGTTGCCAACTACCAGATAACCAGGTCCCTACAGCAATCCAAACGTGTGTGTTTTCGAGCACACATCATTTCGCTTACACAATGCTTCCATACTACACCACGTAGGCTAATCTGCATTTTCGATTGTAGCCTAACCTATGTCAAAATGGAGTAATGTGGTGATGTAGGGAGTTTCTCTTACCTCGATAACCAATTTTCCCTTTTTCTTATTCTGTTTACTTTCTTTCTGAGATCCCACTATTACCTAACATCCTTTCATAGTAGTATTTCAGTGAATTTCGTGTGGTATTCACTCAAGAACTTTGTTCGAAAGCAGTGTCATGTGTATGGGAAACGTTGCACGCTCACGTACGGTAGACCCCATCTCAAACCTAGATTCGGATCAAACCTGACACTTAAAACAGTACACATTCTTCATCCTGCTTAAACACTGGAGGGTGGGGATTGGATTTAAAAAAACAACCACGTCACAAGGAAAAAAGGCGTTTCGTTTCGCCCGATGTACCCCTATAATAGAAACTTGTCATCCCATTAATTTATTGAAGGTTGAGACACTAAAATAGACCTTAATGATTGGATTTTCATCATATCACCTTCTTTTCCGTTGCGTTAAAAATTAACGACCTACATTCTATTCATATTTGACGATATGTCTTCTGCTGAGAAGCGTGTCCGACTGATGACACCCGAATCGGCGCAGTAGATATTAAATGACATGTGGTGACCGATACCTAGGGTAATATCAGTGGCAGTGATGGGTTTTCCAATATGAAATAGTTATGTACAACACACCTTCCAGTACACACACGATATTATTGGAGACGTACGCAAAGGCATAATCATCCGAATACCAAGGGAAGGGAAAGCGACCTGAAGTATCAACGCCTATTCACGTGGAAATCTTACGATGTTGATCTCGATCTCGACACGGAATAGAGCCGCTACATAACTTTTTTTTAGTAATCAGCTCAGTTTTTTAATTGTTACCAGCTACGCCATAGCGAGTACATATGCTTTTGACTTGCTTCAGATCTCAACGACGAAAATAGGGCAGCTTCTTAACTGTATGTAGTAGCCGGATCAGTTATTTTCAGGACATCACCTAATCTACACTGAGTCGTTTTGAATGTTTCCAAATCTCGACACCGAATGAGACTGCTTCATCCTCTCGTATAGTTTTTCAGAATCTTTTTAGATTGTTGTATTCACTCAAACTCATTATGCACGCATGACTGCAGATGCCTTGACTGCAACAAATCTCCACTCCGAATAGAACTGTTACACATCTGTATATAGTACTCAGATCACTTTCTTAGATTGTTTTTTATCATTCAACAAGATGAACAATAGTGCACATGCTTTGACTGTTTCAGATCTCGTACGCGAATAGAACAGCTGTACATATCTGTATATAGTAGCTAGACACACGACTTTTACTAAGTCCGCAATGAAAGGACTATAGATATTTTGACTGACACTGATCCTCGACAACCGAATGTAGCCACTTCATATCTGTAAATAGTTATTTCATGTTGTTATAATTCACGCCAAATAATTTTTTCACGATTGGTTTTTATTATACATAAGAGGATTAGGCATCCAAGCAATGAAACAATTGATGTTTTGACTGTTACATACGTCCCCTGTTAATATAAGCACAGTTTTCGTTGTCCCGGATTGTTTCCACTGATATGAAGGAAATCAAAATACACGGTACAAATCACCCATATCGATTTCAGTTTTCAGACGCCTTTTAAAAACAACTTTTATACGAAAAGTATGACATTAGGAATGACTCATAGTCAAAATCTAAGGGGATGTGTATAGCAATTATGATGAGCCTTTTCAAACCTATTGCACAGACTGTGTGCCAAATCTGAGGGCAATGATCGACTTTCAAAGTGTAAGATAGTAGAAACTCTTGTTAAATAATTGCTGGTTTTTGAGTTTCCACGACAGACTTCCGGTTAACGAATTAGACGACCCCAAATGTCACAGTCGTGGGCCACAGATTAAGGCGGAGCAGTGGGCGGACTTGATGAGACGTGCGTTGAACCTGAAGTAAATTCCTATTCGCCAGAATAGCGCGTTGCATAGCTATTTGCTATTACGTGAGTGATGCATAAGAATTACATGTATTCAATATTTCAATTTACATCACATGCTACGAGGAATAACAGGTTTTTTCGCTTTCATTGAATAGTCATTCACCTAAAAACGATGAAAACACATTCGCCACAACCCGATGTGACCTTTTCTTGGTAGGATGTGTTGGACTTACTATCAGTGGTGCCATACTGTCTCCCCAAAGCACTGGAGAGGAGAAGTGATCTCCCGATGGAAAATATACACTGAACAATTAGTCCACATTACCTACTATCCTTTAAAATTACGTTTGATAACACTAACACTTCTTAGAGGTTGTTCGGAGGCAACTGAGTAACTAGATTATTGCTCGGATCATTTTTCAGGGTTTGAAGGAGTTGTTCGGAGGCAATTGAGTGTACTAGAGTTGTTGTTCGGGTGTCATTTTTCAGGGTTGAAGGAGTTGTTCGAGCCAATTGATGGAACTAGAAGTATTGTTCGGGTCATTTTTTAGTGTTGAATGGAGTTTGTTCGGAGCAGTAAGATTGCTTCTTCGAGTTGTTCGGCAGGCATTTGAGTGGACTTAGAGTGTTGTTCAGGAGTCATTTTTCAGTGTTGAAGGAGTTTTGTTCAGGAATGCAGTAAGATTAAGTTGCTTCCTCTCGAGTTTTTTGTTCGGAGTCAAAACAAGTTGCAACTAGAGTGTTCTTCGGTCATTTTTCCAGGGTTTTTGAAGGAGTTGATTTCGGAGCCCAAACAAGTGGACTGGAGTGTTGTTTCGGGTCATTTTTTAGTGTTGAAAGGAGTTGTTCGGAGCAGTAAGATTGCCATCTTCGAGTAGTTCGGTGGCAATTAAAGTGGACTAGAGTGTTGTTACGCCATCACTTTTTCCCAGGTTTGAAGGAGTTGTTCGGAGCAGTAAGATTGCATCTTCGAGTTGTTCGGAGGCAATTGAGTGGAATGGAGTGTTGTTCGGGTCACGTTTCGGGGTTGAAGGAGTTGTTCGGAGGGGAATGATTGCATCTTCGAGTTGTTCGCTAGGCAATTTAGTGGACGTAGAGTGTTGTTCGGATCATTTTTTCAGGGTTTTGATGAAAACGAGTTGTTCGGTTGTTCGGAGCCAAAACAAGTGGACTGGATGGTGTTGATTCGGGTCACGTTTCAGGGTTGAAGGAGTTGTTTCGGAGGGGAATGATTGCAATCCTTCGAGTATTTCGGAGGCAATTGGGGGACTAGAGTGTTGTTCGGGTCACGTTTCAGGGTTTATAGTTCGAGGGAGTTGTTCGTGAGGGGGAAATGATTGCATCTTCGAGGGGTATGTATTTCGGAGGCAATTGAAGTGTACAGAGTGTTGTTCCGGGATCAACTTTTTCAGGTTTTTGAAGGAGTTTGTTCGGAGCAGCAAGATTGCATCTTCGAGTTGTTCGGAGGCAATTAGAGTGGGACTCGAGTGTTTGGATCGGATCATTTTTCAGTGTTGAAGGAGTTGTTCGGGCAGTAAGATTGCAGTAAGATTGCTTCTTCGAGTTTTTCGTAAATAGCAATTGAGTGACTAGAGTGTTGTTTCGGATCATTTTTCAGGGTTGGAAGGAGTTGTTCGGAGGCAATGTGATTGTACTAGAAGTGTTGTTCGAGGTCATTTTTTCAGGGTTGAAGGAGTTGTTCGGAGCCAATACAAGTGGACTGGAGTGTTGTTCGGGTCATTTTTTAAGGTTGAAGGAGTTGTTCGGAGGTTAATGATTGCATCTTCGAGTTGTTTCGGAGGCAATTAATTGAGTGGACTAGAGTGTTGTTCGGATCCATTTTTTTCAGTTTGAAGGAGTTGTTCGGAGCAGTAAGATTGCAATTCTTCGAGTTGTTCGGAGGCAATTGAGTGGACCTAGATGTGTTGTTCGGATCATTTTTCAGGGTTGAAGGAGATGTTCGGTAGGCAATTGAGTGGACCAGAGTTTGTTGTTCGGGTCATTTTTCCATGGGGGGGTTGAAGGAGTTTTGTTCGGAGCCAAACAAGTGGGAACTGGAGTGCTTGGTTCCGGGTCATTTTTTTAGTGTTGAAGGAGTTGTTCGGAGGCAGTAAGATTGCCATTCTTCGAGTTGTTCGGAGGCAAATTGAGTGGACTGGAGTGTTTGTCGGGTCACGTTTCAGGGTTGAAAGGATTGTTCGGAGGGGAAATATTGCATCTTCGAGTTGTTCGGAGGCAATTGAGTGGACTAGAGTGTTGTTCGGATCATTTTTCAGTGTTTAAAGGATTTTGTTCGGAGGCAGTAAGAATGCTTCTTCGAGTTGTTCGGAGGCAATGAGTGGACTAGAGTGTTGTTCGGATCATTTTCAAGGTTGAAGAGTTGTTCGGAGGCAATTGAGTGGACTAAGAGTGTGTTCGGGTCATTTTTTCAGGTTGAAGGAGTTGTTTCGGAGCCAAACAAGTGGACTGGAGTGTTGTTCGGGTCATTTTTTTAGTGTTGAAGGAGTTGTTCGGAGCATTAAGATGCTTCTCGCGTTGTTCGGAGGCAATTGAGTGACTAGAGTGTAGTATCGTCATTTTTCAGTGTTGATGGAGTTGTTCGGAGGAGTCAAGATTGTATTTCGATTGTTTACGAGTCAAACAAGTGGACTAGAGTGTTCTTCGGGTTCATTTTTCAGTTTGAAGGAGTGTGTCGTAGGATGATAGCATCTTCGAGTTGTTCGAGGCAATTGAGTGGAAAAAACAAGAAATTGTTCGGGATCATTTTTCAGTGTTGAAGGAGTTGTTCGGAGCCAAACAAGTGGACTGGAGTGTTGTTCGGGTCATTTTTCAGGGTTGAAGGAGTTGTTCGGAGGTTAATGATTGCATCTTCGAGTTGTTCGGAGGCAATTGAGTGGACTAGAGTGTTGTTCGAATCATTTTTCAGTGTTGAAGGAGTTGTTCGGAGCAGTAAGATTGCATCTTCGAGTTGTTCGGAGGCAATTGAGTGGACTAGAGTGTTGTTCGGATCATTTTTCAGGGTTGAAGGAGTTGTTCGGAGGCAATTGAGTGTACTAGAGTGTTGTTCGGGTCATTTTTTAGGGTTGAAGGAGTTGTTCGGAGCCAAACAAGTGGACTGGAGTGTTGTTCGGGTCATTTTTTAGTGTTGAAGGAGTTGTTCGGAACAGTAAGATTGCATCTTCGAGTTGTTCGGAGGCAATTGAGTGGACTGGAGTGTTGTTCGGGTCACGTTTCAGGGTTGAAGGAGTTGTTCGGAGGGGAATGATTGCATCTTCGAGTTGTTCGGAGGCAATTGAGTGGACTGGAGTGTTGTTCGGATCATTTTTCAGTGTTGAAGGAGTTGTTCGGAGCAGTAAGATTGCTTCTTCGAGTTGTTCGGAGGCAATTGAGTGGACTAGAGTGTTGTTCGGATCATTTTTCAGGGTTGAAGGAGTTGTTCGGAGGCAATTGAGTGTACTAGAGTGTTGTTCGGGTCATTTTTCAGGGTTGAAGGAGTTGTTCGGAGCCAAACAAGTGGACTGGAGTGTTGTTCGGGTCATTTTTTAGTGTTGAAGGAGTTGTTCGGAGGGGAATGATTGCATCTTCGAGTATTTCGGAGGCAATTGAGTGGACTAGAGTGTTGTTCGGGTCACGTTTCAGGGTAGAGGGAGTTGTTCGGAGGGGATGATTGCATTTTCGAGTATTTCGGAGGCAATTGAGTGTACTAGAGTGTTGTTCGGGTCACTTTTCAGGGTTGAAGGAGTTGTTCGGAGCAGCAAGATTGCATCTTCGAGTTGTTCGGAGGCAATTGAGTGGACTAGAGTGTTGTTCGGATCATTTTTCAGTGTTGAAGGAGTTGTTCGGAGCAGTAAGATTGCTTCTTCGAGTTGTTCGGAGGCAATTGAGTGGACTAGAGTGTTGTTCGGATCATTTTTCAGGGTTGAAGGAGTTGTTCGGAGCCAATTGAGTGGACTAGAGTGTTGTTCGGGTCATTTTTCAGGGTTGAAGGAGTTGTTCGGAGCCAAACAAGTGGACTGGAGTGTTGTTCGGGTCATTTTTTAGTGTTGAAGGAGTTGTTCGAAGGGGAATGATTGCATCTTCGAGTTGTTCGGAGCCAAATAAGTGGACTAGAGTGTTGTTGGGGTCATTTTTCACGGATGAATTAGTTTTTCGGAGCCAATTTTGATTATACTTTAGGTCATGTTAGTTGTTCGGAGGGGAAACATAGCAGGAAAGCAGTGCCGATGTGTCATTATTGCGTAGAATAGCAAACCTCTTGCGTTTGAAACCGCATACTCTTTGTTCGGTAGTATTATAGATGTTCGGATTTTAACCTTTGGTTGTTCGGGCTCGTTCGGAGGTGTTCGGATTTGTTTGGAATATGATTTTATGACTTTCTTGCTGATTTAAGTTCACGAGCAGGTAAAACTGACTACTTTCTACTCATATATGAAATGTTCGGCTCAATATTTTTCCATTTTCAATGAGATTTTAATTGTTCGGAATAGATTTGTTGTTCGGATTTTATCTACACTCACCTCAAAGCGTGGATATGCAGAATCGAAAGTGAAATTCAAAGTGTGCGCGTTGTGGACATTGCTATTGTTCTGTTAGTTAAAACGCATTAATGCTGAATTTTGTCATCCAGAACTATATAAGCTGTCGTTTGACAAATAAACAGCACGGACGTGTGAGAGTATTAAAACTTGTTTGAGCTAAAGCAATTTAACTAGCTGAATTTCTCACATATAGTTACATCTTATACTTTAGTCCACTTCTACAAGCTACGTAGTAAAATTGCTAAATCAGGGACTTGAAAACAAATGGGACGGAAATTATTAGGACGATCGTTCATTTGGGCAATTACTAAACTATATACGATGACATAAAAAAATTACTAAACCGTATACACGGTATACGGTGCCATAGTGCCACGGCATCGTATGTAGATTAGTAATTGCCTTCATTCGTCCACACGAAAATTATGCTCGCCTTGATAAGAGCCTCAAGTCACTGCTTTCGAGGCTCCCGCATTAGATGGAGAAATGACCTTGGTTTTAATGACGCTCATGACATCCCAAAATTGTTTCATTGCACTAATTTTTTCATTTCCCTGCCTGTTGTAGAAACATTTCTCTTATCTGATTAACTTCATGTTTTATACAGAATTTTGTAAATTCTTCAAACTTGTTGTTCTTATGAAAAAACAGAAGAAAGTGTTACGTATTGTATTTAACTGAAGTATGTATTGAAATGAATTGAATTGCCGAATTATGGATTATGAGCGGAATGCCGAAAGATGAGGTAATGTACTAATTGCTCTGACCTTATATAATAAACTTAAAACTCACTGGAGTAATTCGAAGTAAATTATAATGCTCGAAGTTAAAGTTACAACGACGTAAAGCAAAGATGTTAAGTGCAACGGTTACAAGCAGAAATATTGAAAGTCTGATTTTAAAACCGACTTGTTTAGACGTTGTTAGACGTGTAGTAGGACAACAATAATTAACGTAGATAAACAAGGAGTAATTGTTTATACTTGTGATCATAGAGTAAAACAGTCAAAGCGTCACAACACTTCCCCCTTTGAAGAAGGAACGAACGTAGTAAGTTAGTTAAATGTTAACGCAATGAAGTTACGAAATGAGAAGTGGAATGTTTAGTGGATTAGAGCACAGGCTGAGGAGTGGAATGTTAATTGGATTAGAGCACAGGGAATTTAAAAGGATTTGCGAACTGACGAATTGATCACGGATCGAAGATATCAGAAATCAGAATCACAGATTCAGTCTGTTCGGCTTCTTCCGTGGACGTCCGTAACGTGACGTTGAGCACCAATCCTCGCTCTTGTCCTGCGGCGTTGCATTGTCATTCATCGGAGGAATCGGAGACGAAGACGACACTGGAGATGCAAGAGTAGCAGAAACCACTGGTGATGCCGAAGACACAGCAGGAACAGGAAAGCCACGAAACGCAGTAGGAACAGCAGATATGGGAGACGGAACAGGAACCGGAGGTGCAGGAGTAGCAGGAGCTGAAGAAGCGTCGGACCAAGGAGATGTAGCAGGTACTTGAGCGGCAGAATCCGAATTACTGCCCAGGGTGTCCAGGTCACGAGTTGCCTCGGAGACGAAGCGAAGTTGCTCCACATGTCGATTGTGGATAGATCCGTCCTCGACATCCAGGATTGAGGCCATCTTCTTCCCCTTTCTCTTCAGAACTATTCCTCGACGGAATCGCATGTCGTTTCCACGCTGGAACATAACTCTTTGCTGTCCGATAACTCTATTCTTCAAAACATGCCCTCGAAAAAGTACAGATGGTCGTTGATGAGTAGTGGCATGATCGGCATTTCTGTATTGGAATAGAAAGCTCAAAATGAACCTTTCCAAGTCGAAAAAGTCATGAAAGTTCTTGGATTCAGAAGACACAGCTTGTTTCAAAGTCTTGATGACACTTTCGGCTAAACTGTTGGATTTCGGATGGCGTGGGGCACTATACAACTGAATTACGTTCATGGACGCTAGCCATTTGTTGAGCTTTGCTTCGGTGAAATGTGTACCGTTGTCGCTTACTAGTGTCTGAGGAATTCCTTCACGGGAGAAATAGGAGCGGAGGCATCGTTCAGTGAAGGCCGCATCCACTGTCTTCGTCAGAAATACTTCTGGCCATTTCGAATATGAGTCAACGAAGACGAGACAGTAGTAATTCCTCAAAAATGGTCCAGCGTGATCGATATGCAACCTCTGGTTTACCTCATAGGTGGCAGGCCAGGCACTCCAACTGCAAGGTGTATTTCTCACCTTTGTAACGCAGTTGTCGCATCGACGAGCAAAATTCATTAAATCGGCACTGATAGTAGGCCACCAACATAAAAGTCTCGCAAGGCTTCGCATCTTTTCCACGCCGACGTGTCCAATATGTAGATGCTGCATGATCTGTTTTCTCAAACAAGGAGGAATGACTGTCAGCTCTCGGAATGCCAAATTGCCCTCGATTGTTATGCTCAATTCTTCACGAATATCGTAGAATTCCCTGAATTGACGTTTGGCTTTAGATGACCAGCCAGCTCTAACGGCGCGAAGAACCGGTCCATAGTAACGTTTCGTTTCCTGCGTAATTTCAGTGCAGTCGATCGGCAAGGGCTGAATGAAGAGTGTGTTGGTGGAGCTGTCATCTTCGGATCGGGCCATTCTTCTCTTGCCATTCAAATTCGCACCCCTTCTTGCATAAATCAAATAGGCATGCTGCAACGTAAGCGAAATTAGGGCTGAATCGGCTGTAGTACTGTAAACACCCAAGTACGGAATGAAGTTCTTGTTGATTGCTGGCCTCATTGGCTGTCATGATGGGAACGAACTTTTCAGGGTCCGGCTGAATTCCTTCAGAGGAGACTAGGTACCCGAGGTAGCGTATACTGGAGACGCCGAAAATACTCTTGGACTTGTTTATTCGCACGTTGAAATCTATCAGGCGTTGGAGTAATTGCACAAGGACATCGTCATGCTCTTTCTTAGTCTTGGCGTAAATCAAGAGGTCATCTTGGTAAGAAATGACATTGGGAAGGCCGCTGATTATCTCATCAATGACAGACTGAAATATTGATGAAGACACGTGCCATCCGAAAGGGAGGAAGCGCATGGAGTACAGTCCGAAAGGAGTTATTAACGGCGTTAATTTTTGAGACGCTTCGTCGAGAGGAATTTGCAGGAACGCATTCTCGAGGTCCACTTTGCTGAAAACTGAAGCTCCGTTCAAGTTTGAGAATAAGTCCTCTGATTCTAGCGTTGTAGGGGCTTGGTGCCGCAGAATTGGATTGATGGTGATCCGATAATCACCGCAAACGCGTGGTTGGCCATTGGACTTCAACGGTCTTTTTGTAACGATCGGAGTGGCCCAACGAGAACTTGTGACTTTGACAGCGATGCCATCATCAATCCATTTGTCAAAAATCTTCTTGACTGGCTCCCTAAGACCGAAAGCAATAGGCCTACTCTTGAAAAATCTGGGTTCGCTACTGTCGTGGTCAACGTGGATGGGAGGAATCTTGATGCCGCCTGAACATGCTGATGCGGATTCGATCAATGTACTTATCCCGACGTTCGTTTCACTCTCTTGCGTACTGGTACTGGGATCAGCAGTTATCATCATCATTGCATTTTCGAATGCTTGTTGCACTTCGGGATGTAACCGGAAGACGTCTTTTTCCCCAAAATGTTGAAGCGGTCGCAAACCAAGAAGAGAACATCGTAACCATTAACTTTGAGATTGATTTCGCCGTGAACTTCCAGTTGATGCCCTGTAACACCACGAACTGGAGAACTTCTGGAAACTGGGAGGAACTCGGCATCGAAGGGTTGGATAGAGTCAGACCTGATGAACGAATGAACTGCGCAACCGGTATCATAAATAAATTCAATCTGTCTTCTGTTGTGGGAGGAATCAGATACATCACATATTCGCTTTACATGTTCATCATCGTCTACTGCCAGGCAATATTCCTCGTCTGAAAGGGACTTGGCTTCTTCGACTAAGTGAACAACATCTTCTTTAGATAGTCTGCTCATACAGGCTTTGCTAATATGTCCTTGTTTGTGACATGAATTACATGTGGCATTGCGAAATTTACAGTTTTGCCTCAGATGGTCCTTTCCTCCACAAGAATAACAGTGGCCCTTTGGATTACCGTTATTAGAAGCTTGGAACGGCTTAGATTGACGTTGCCTTGAATGAAAATTGTTGGACTGTGACTTATGCAAGTTACTGGTAGGCGCGGACTTAGGTCTATACTGCGTGCACTTCTTATGAAACGTTACCAGAACTGGTTTCCCAACGTGGTGCGATCTTACGGCTGAGTCGATGGAAAAGTGAGCGTTGGCAATTGCTTTAGCAGATTCGAATGTCAAGCTGGCTTCAGTCAAAAATTTGCGTCGAATGTGATCGTCGTTGATGCCTGCGACTAACCTATCCCTCAGGTGAGTTTGCAACTCTGATCCGAAATGACAGTTCATGGACTGTTTTTGTAGTTGAAGAATGAAATCGGCTATAGACTGGTTTGACCTGCGAACTAGAGTGTTGAAAACTGCCCTTTCGTGAATTTCATATTTTTATGACGTAAATGATCAAGCAGGTACTTCTCAATTTCTGCCGGTTTGAGGTCAGTGGCTTCTTAGGATGGCTCAATTCTTTTAGCAATTTGTAACCTGACTTTTCTAGAAGCGTAAGGAGATTGGCAATTACCTTTTTGGACAATCAATAGTATCATTAGTGATAATGTACTGTTCGAATCTTTCGAACCATTCCTCAATTGAATCAACATCAGTTATGTCAATAGGTTCTAATGCACGTTCGGCCATTCTGGACGCGACGCCAATTTGTTACGTATTGTATTTAACTGAAGTATGTATTGAAATGAATTGAATTGCCGAATTATGGATTATGAGCGGAATGCCGAAAGATGAGGTAATGTACTAATTGCTCTGACCTTATATAATAAACTTAAAACTCACCGGAGTAATTCGAAGTAAATTATAATGCTCGAAGTTAAAGTTACAACGACGCAAAGCAAGGATGTTAAGTGCAACGGTTACAAGCAGAAATATTGAAAGTCTGATTTTAAAACCGACTTGTTTAGACGTTGTTAGACGTGTAGTAGGACAACAATAATTAACGTAGATAAACAAGGAGTAATTGTTTATACTTGTGATCATTGAGTAAAACAGTCAAAGCGTCACAGAAAGCTACAAGCTAAGTTAGGGTCGGTGTAAAATCCGATCGCTGCTGATCGCGCCGATCGGAGAAAAATTTCTCAAAGTGCTTTGAATCGCTAAATAATGCACATATATGATAAGCATTGCCTACGTTGCAGCTAAAATTCATTGATGATAGCTTGTTTCCAAGAAAAATGACTATCAAGTTTCAATTAATTTTACCATCACTACTGCTATTCAACTGTTATTTTCGTAGTGTTCCCCTGCGATCGGCGGCGGTTTCAAGCATTCTCCACACTCGCCAGAACAAATACTACTCAGAGCTGTGGAGAAACCCCCGTCGATCTCAATATTTCTATAACCGGTCGCTGACTTTATGAAGAAAAGATAGTGATGGTTTCGATCGGCGCGATCGGCAGCAATCGGATTTTACACCGACCCGCTAAGTTAGCTTTTAGCGAATTGACTGAACGCCACACTAAATTTAATCAGCTGATTTGTGAGACTTGTATTTAAAGAAATTGCGTTAACTAAACAAATATAAAAGATGTTCAAAAAAGCAAAACTTCATTAACCTTACAGAGAATAAGGTTCTGTAATAACCAATTAGGATGAAGATCTTGGAACTGCTAAAGAATAACTCACATAAGTCTCTCAAGTGTCCTTGACCTGGTATAAATAAAGATTCATGCTGAGCGTGCAAATCATGAACTTGCAAACAGTGGCAATTCAAACCCGATTATCCTTCCTAAAAAAGTCCCCAGAGGAGCTCCTCCAGAAGGCGTTCACGTTCGAATCATGCTTGATGGAGAGGTACTAAGTACTAAACTTGTCCCGGACCAATTGCAAACTTCGTTCACAAGCATGACCAAATCCCTGGAAGTGTTGTTTCTGGCACCAGTTATGAATCTGCCTTTATGCGGATTCTTGTGCAATTATGGTACTCAGAAAAGTCTAGGTAAAACCATTGATTCATCTTTAATCGTTATGCCGAAGGATTATTAAATTATTATCTTCAAAAAAAATAGTATGTGTTTATATAACTAACTGCATGACTCAGTGAACTCTTTGGAAATATGATATATCGATTTTTATTAGACCAAGCGTGTTTTGTATGAAAGTTTTCTCAAGGTAATATTTGCGAAGTTTTCCTAGATATCAATATTAAATTTTTGATTCTTATGACAGTTATACTTATGAAAGTATCACATAATAATTATCACTTACTTGCAATCTGTTTGTATTTTAGGCTTTGCTAAGAAACGATCTTAGAGATAAAACTAAGAGATCTTAGATAATCTCTTCAGCACAGTTGACTGTCATCTTAAAAGCATGTCTTACTGTGCCGCAGTAAAATGCACGAATACATATCGGAGCAAGCCGCGTCAAGAGGAAAATTGAGCTTCGATGAATTCCCAGACATCGAATTTGGCTGTTGGATTCAATGAAACTAAATACTTTTAGGTACCAAGTGTTTATGTATTTTTGTCGATTTGAATGATTCACTTACGAGGAACATAGTTTAGGCTTGCATTTTGACACCACTTCAGCACTGTAGGCATTTCTTCTTAAAAATTCTAGTCATGTGTTCACAATTTTTTATATGTTGTGTAGTTTTGAATGATTGCAATATGAAGGGTGCTTTTCAAGCCCCATGTCGGTGTGCTTTGCTTGGGTAACGATTTTCAAATCACGTTTTAATTCCCTATACCACCCGAGGCAGAGGTTGAGGTCAGTATTCAAGTTGTAATGCCTCAACGGACTGGCGATCTTTTTTAGAAATTCTTATAGTAGATCTATAGTAGCGCGTTGTCAACCTCGAATCTATCGCGCCTAGTCCTGACTTCGGCGCTCGTTTTCAGGAATTCTAAATAGAGATGCGCCTGTTGCGCTCGAATTTTGGAAGAATTTGTAAATAAAAAACACTGGAAAGATGCCAGTTGCTGTAGCGGCATCAATGTGAGGGTTGTCATGCTAGGTCTAGTAGCCTCTCAATATATCAGTGTTCAGCTTGGAATTCATCTGTTGCATATTGTGTGTGTGTTCTAACAGCTATTAAGCATGTCTGAAGGTTTCCTCCTTATTTTTGGTTGGGATAATATCTCTGACAGATGCGTGATACAGTGACATCAGTAGCGCCAAATGGTCGTGAAGCTGTAAAAGAAAACCCCGCAAAAATGAGCTTCGAACTGCAATTGAATTTCTTTGATATCGTTTTTTTTTCAAGAATTAATTATTGAAATATATGCTTCATTTATGATTACCGGTGGTCTGTGTCATAATCTCTTTATTGGCGTGGCGTTGTCATGACTTCGACATCAAATTAGACGTTTGACACGGTGCAGCATCCTGCTGATATTTCAGTGCAACGTCACATTGTCCGCTTTGTAGTGTCATTGAGATTTCAATACGAAATCAATTGGTAAAATTGATCGTGGCATATGGTCCGGCCTACACAACGTTACGATCATCAATTTTTGAAAATTAGCTTCACATTCGTCTGTTTTAATCACAGACTTGACTCCTCGGTACGTTTGATAGGCATATGAAATTGGATACGCTGAGTACAAGTCACCACCCGTTGGAAAATGCTAAAATCATATGTCAAAGTGAAATTGCTGTAATACTTAAAATTAGCTACGCTTCCGTCAGTCGTCATAATGAGACACGATGAGAGACAGGCTAGTTTCATGACCACCGCTGCAACTGCGGATGATTACGGAAATGATCAGAGCGAGATGGTCAAATTCCGTTTATCGAAATTGATTCCGAGAACATCTTCAGAACTCCAAGTGAAATGTGCGAAGAATGGTGTCACGGATGACTCGCACACTATGACAAGGAGAATGAGAGACCTGCAGACAATTTAGGTCTACTGAGTTCTTTTCGGACTCAAAATTGTCACATGACTAGAAGTATGTGGGTATTGCAGCTTTAATGCCCAAATATGTGGTACAGGGAGTAATTCAGATAATTCAGTAAATCAGATTGCCTTTTGATAGTAGTATTTTAATCAGGATATCCACGAGATGTTATCCTTAGAATTCAGATGATTCGAACCAAACGATCATATCGATCCACCACAACTTTTATAATGGAATCATACTTTTTTTATTCCTTTTCGTGTCCAATAGGGTGGTCTATCATTTACACAATTGAAGAAAAGCGGCAATTTGCTGACCTTCTAAGTTGAGAGTTTTCTTCTCACCTTTCATTTGACTTCCAAATGGCGCGGTTCTGGAATCAAAGTTGCACTTCCGAGTTGGAGTGTCGAATTGTTCGCAAGATGAATTTTAGTGCTTTTTTGCCCATGGATCAATGATATTTACGTTGAAAGTTTCAGTTTTTAGCTTGAGTTTTACTAGATGACGGTAGATTTAAGCTCACAAACATGCGGTATACTCTGCAGATTCTCGCACACTGAACTAGCACGATATCTTGTCGTTAATTTTCAATGTAAATGAAAATAAGTCGACTTATAACAAGAAGTTGTGTGGGTGATGAAGTGAGAACACAAGAAAGCATGGGTCGTTGAGCAGAAAAATGCAAAATTCAAAGGAATTTGTTCAGAGGGTTAAGGAAATTTCGGATTTCCTGAAATTTGAACACCTCTTATACTAGTAATCCATGGCAAAAAGAGTGAAAGGCAGCAATAATTGTATAGTGATGCAGTGTTTGTTAATTATTCAATATAAATACGGCCAATAAGCTCCATGCCTGAACCCGTTCATATACGAGCAGGTTGGACATCGTACATAGACAGAGCAGGTGCATGTAAGTATGCCTTCCTTCTTCATTATAACTCACCTGTGGAATACCAGATTTTCCGTAAATTTCCATATTGCGTGGTCCGTGCTTTACAGTGACCTTTTGACCTCTAGGGTCGAAAGAGGGAGTACTTTTGAATATTTGAAAAGTCATTAATATTTCAGATTATTTTGGTATGGTATGGTGCAATTTTCATGGATAAAGTCATTATGAGAAATGACGACTATGTGTCAGAACGCCCGTGCGTTATTTATGGAATTGTCCATCTCTTAATTTGCTTAGGTTTATGGAATGATAAAACAAAAAGTCGAAATGCATTTTGTATTCTATTTAAAGCTGCATACACATTGTTGTGACGTCCTGTGGTATCGAAAACGATTTAATGAATTGTAGTCTATTGAATTCTTAGTAACGAATATTCCTATTTCAGTAGCTGTACAAGGTAACTGATAACTTGATTGGAATAAGGAATCTCCGGTTAGGCACTAGTGCGTAAATCCTTCTATGCATAGGGGTGATCGAAATGTGCTTCCATGATACGCATTTTTAAAAGGAAGCTAAATTTTGATCAATTTCACAAAACACAAATTGTCGTCCATACTGCTTGGATTATGTATGTACAGTATATATATATATACTTTATTAAAGAGATGTTGCCTCCAAAACGTAATATCTAACAATGTCTGACTATTTTGCTTCAAGACTTACGAGGAAGAAGTTGAGCTACCCAAAATAAATTTGTGAATCTCAAACTGTAAATAAAGGTGCTTGTAAGCGTCCATTCGTAATAAGAGTGGAATCCATTAGTCCAAGCCCTAAAATGCCAAAATTATACAGCCAAAGTCGAGTCCTACCTGCTCCTGCTCTAATGCCTTCCTACCGCCCTGCACTTGTATCTGAAAGGGATGAAAACGAAGTGGACCCTTGCTAAGCTTTTTCTGAACCTGTTAAACTACAGTGGAAGCAGGTTGCATGGAAGTGAGCATTCGTTGGCGAACTTTGACGAAAATGAGGCGGCAAATCAAGTGCTTGAGATCACAGTTATCGGAGAAGAAAATTATGCAGCAGTTGCGTAGCGTAAGCATGACGAAGCTAGTTGAGCGGTTATCCAAGTTATCTGTGTTGCGTTATCATCATATGAGTTCAGTGTGCACACGTTGCGAGTTTTTGTCTCACTTATGTGCTTGATTTTTTGCAGGCCAGCTTGTTGATATATAAAAGTAGACTATATTTCAATACTGCTATTTATTGATACCAAGACATCGTATTTTCAATGTACCTGATGTTTTACTTCTTATTTCTAGTAAGGTTTCAGCACTATGTACTCACTGGCTTTACCATGCGGAGAACGAAATAATACGTCTGTTTTAGATAACGTAGCATTTTGGAAATATAATTACATATGTATTCGATTGAAGTTTGTGTCCAGGAATTCTATCTAATTTCTTGTTTCTGGAATCGAGGGATTGAAGATTGAGATATCCGGACTTTGAATTCGTGTGAAAGATCTACTAAAGTTGTGGAGTTAAAATATGACGACTTTGTACATAGTTTCCATGTACCGGAATTTATGGTTTCCTTGATTTACCTAGTTATTGAATTGCAATGTAATTAATTGGCTCTGAGGGTTTTTGGCTCGTACTCAATATACGAATAAAGAAAAATACAAGATCAATGTCACAGAGTTGAATTTTAATAGAATTCTATTCAATTTTCGAAATGCAGTTAGAGCTGCGATTCCAATGAGCTTCAAGAAGTTAGCGATTTATAGGCCTCAGTTGGATTGTGTGGATAACCAAAAACACGTAGATGAAAAGGAACCGAGACGCATTTTTTTTAAATATAGCACGTTTCAAATGAAACTCGTTCAAAAATTCAAAGCAAATAAAATCTTCTGCTTATTTTGGTGATGCTTCATTCCATAATGAAGTGAAAAATCTAGAAGAAGTTTAGTGTGCTGTCCTCTCAGATTTCCACATATCTTTATTGGTTGACTAGATTATGTACGAATACTGTGATTACTGAAGTAGTTTCCTAAGGTTCCACATATTTAAGACTGGTTTGACCTCCAAAGAAGACATTGTTATCAACCTGGATTGTACTATATTCTTGGTTTTCGATGGCATACATCAGTGTTTCCTGACCTTCTTGCCCATTCAACTCCGTTCGAATTGTCTGCCAGCTCCATTTGTTAGCAGTTCTAAATGCTACGCTTTGTAAATAGGCGTAAAAAATGGCTGAGTTAGGCAGCTTTGCATTTTTTCCATTACAAGCCTGGAATCGATGCCGCAAGTCATTTTTGAGTGGAAAGACATGCTCTGTGATGATCAGACCATGGACGCATGGCATATGATCGGAAGCATGGCAAAATTGGCTCGCAAAAGTGATCGAGAATTCGTATCTCAAGAGTTTCCCATGCCTGAATTCTAACTTACTGACAATGCTGAATACCTTAGTCTTTGAATTAATACGTGACTTTTCGAGCCTTGTAGCTCACAGCTCAGCAAGATGAGTCAATAAAGTGAAATGATTATGATAAAAATTATGATTGTTCATGACGTCCGGTCACAGTATACTAAGTGATTAGCAGAAGTATGGTAGGGACTCAGAATTAGATTCATCTGCGCGCTCTTCGGTTTCCTAGAAAGGAAGAATTGCATGTAACCCTAATATCGAAATGGCACATCACAGAATTAGCTCCTTCTCGAATGGATAATTCGTGTATCGCTTGCTATTGGAAATGGCAAACAATAAGCTGTCAGTAGAGGACACCAGAGCCAGTGAGAGATGCGTGCGTGCTGTGATATCACTTCGCACACACCAAAACACACATCCCTGTCTTGGCTTCGATTCAATGTATGCACTATACAGTGAGCAATGCCGAGGAGAGGATGTGAAATCATCAAGTGAACTAATTTTCGTACGCCTGATACTTTCTTTAATAATGATCGGAAGGGCCAATATTATGGAGAAAACTTGTGTGCAATGATCTGAATTCTTCGAATCTGAAGGAATTTTGGCAATCGAAGCACTTTGCTTGAACTCACATTAATCCGCAAGCGACGCACGACTTTTTTCCTATTTCTGTGAGGTATTAGGAATTCCTTTTTGCCCACTTTCTAAGTTCCTCTATGTCTCGTCAATTTCGCATTAATCACACTTCTATCAAACCGAAGCAGATAAACAAAATATTTAATTCTATGGGTAGGGATGTATTAAAAAGAGTAGCTTCTGGTGCTCTTGTAAACTCCTGGCATATTTCGTAAAGTTTCGCCCCCAAAGAAATCATCCCTTGACCTACGTGGACCCCCTGGCGACGTCTCCTCAGTTGGAAAGCACTGCTATGGGACTATAAGAATATCTGTTGTGTAACTATGAAAATTTGTGAGAACTCATATAATCACGTTTCGTTTATATACGTACATCCGACGTCGTTTTCATACATGGAGCACTACATTGACGGAATTCGTGATATACCGGTATATCATTACGTTATGGTTTATCAATAATATTACTTTGATAAGAC
The DNA here is from genome assembly GCA_907163375.1 of Prostheceraeus crozeri. NCBI lineage: Eukaryota > Metazoa > Platyhelminthes > Polycladida > Euryleptidae > Prostheceraeus > Prostheceraeus crozeri. The sequence continues at coordinate 24,115 of CAJQUW010000738.1, forward strand.
TATATTGCTATTATCCTGTTGTATTACTGCTATGCATTATGTTTTAGGACTGGCCTTCATCTATTTCCGTAGAATTTGTCATAGAACTATGCAATACAAAAATGAAGTTCAGTCAAATGACTAATTAAGTAACATCTTATGATTTATGAAACATCTTCAATTTTGTTACTCATGATTTAATCAAGTACAGGAAGATAACCATCATTATGTGGAGTGCACATTTCGAATTTGATGGTGTTATGAAGTTGGTTTACACGAGCAATAGTTTGTTGTAAGTCGCCATAATCACAAGGCAATCATCAATATATCGTAGAAACATTAGTGGATTGGATAATGTTCGTTGGGAAACTGTCGACCTCTCCAGGCGGTTCATAACCAAAATTGCGAAGGTGGGGGATGTCTTGGAGCCCATAGCAAGACCTCTTTTTCGACACTGGAAATGTCCATCAAAATGAAAGGTATTCCGTCTTGAATTCTTTCTTATGGGAACAAGCCCGAAGCCATTCCATCACAAAGGACATTTATACTTCTTGGGAGACAAGCTAATCCGGAAATGCATATTGTGTTTGGATGAGGAACAGAGACTTATGAAGTGTGAGAAGAAGAAGTGAGAAATAGAGGGAAAAGAAAGAGAAGGAATTCGACAAAATGCCATGTTTGGATGGCCTTGTATTCAAGTAAATATCGAAGAAACGGTAGAAATTGAAAGACAAGTATGCGAGATTGGAGAAAGAAGAGGATAGCACTCAAATGATTTTGTCTGCAAATACGTTGCTCCTTGATGCTGCGGAGAAGTTGAAGAAAGCAGTCAAGTAGAATGATGCAACTTAAAGGTGTAGACCATGTCTGAGACCACGACGAGCAATTTGAAAGCAGTAGATGTTGAATTTCAAAGACGAGGGCGATGAACAACATGAAATGGTGAAAAATAAGCTGACAGGTAATGCCTGAAGCATTCATCCAGAAGAGGAATGGATTTTGTAATTCACAGTAGTTCCAGGATATTGCTCTTTCGTTCATTTTACTTGTTACAATATTTCACCACTATTTTGAAGTGGTCACTTTCGAATTCTTGGCTATCTGATAGCCACTCCATTACCATGAAGTTCATTCAACACCTCAATTGACTTGTACATTGACCCTTCATGTAGACATAGAATCTGATAGCCACTCCAATACGATGAAGTAAATTCAACACCCCAATTTACTTGACATTGACCTTTAATGCAGAATTAGAATCTGATAGCCACTCCATCACCATGAAGTACATTCAACACCCCAATTGACTTGTACATTGACCTTTCATGTAGAATTAGAATCTGATAGCCACTCCATTGCCATGAAGTACATTCAACACCCCAATTGACTTGACGTTGGATGTTGAATTTTCAAAGACGATGCGCACCATGAAATGGAGAAAGATAAGTTGATAATTGATGCTAGAAGGATTCATCCTGAAGAAGAAGGGAATCGTAGTTTGTTCTGCCGTTCCTTTTCATTTTTTAGATATTTCTAGGATTGAAGTGTTGGTTTTTTATTCCTTTTTATCTTTCATATCATCGATTAGACCTTCTGTTCATTGAATGGAAGTTTCTATCAAAGAGATGTAGCGGTATTTTTTCTATATACTAATACATTGATATGCTTCGTTGCCATTTTAGTTCAGGTTTAAATCGAGGCCGTGCATTTGTACTAGATTTCATTCGATGGAATGAGTGACAGCCATCTGTATTTCATGGCATTCTGATGGCATCTGCTATAACTGCATCTATAACTATAATTCTTATGGCATCTGCTGTAAACTTGCTTGTTGACAGATTATTAGAGATGCATCAGATGCAGATGTTGAAATCGACTAATGCTTAATGAAGACGTGAGTACAAATTACCTTGCAAAGTTCTGAATTTCCATTTTTCTTACGAGTTTTTCGATGACCAATCGGATGACTGAGGGCGCCTGATGGGATCGAGAAGGAGTTCCACAATTCGAGCCCTTCGCTTCACAGGCTGCTCGTCATACACCCCGAACAATTAGTAAAATCCGTGACTTCATTGTGATACTTGCCTTCTTTAAATGTTACTATTAAATCCAGAGGTTGAAAAATTGCATTTAACCTAGTCCCCTGCTATGTATAGCTCCATTAGTCAGAAGGTATCCACATGCATCGATGAGTGTTAGTCGGTCGGTTTTATGATTCAGGAGTAGAACGAAGTTCATGATTGTGTTCAAAGATCATCAGTAATGAAACAAAAAGAAACTTTTCATCCGTTGAAGATTAAAGAAAATAATCAAGCCTTTTGATAGAGTCAAAATTTAGTTTCGTTTATTCAAATAATACTTAATTTGCGTTTAAAAGTTATATGTTTTTGTCGTTTCAGGTCTTCACGGGAATAGCAATATCACTAGATGTCAAAAGTGAAGTCAGGGCATTCAAATGTGAGTTCTGCGAGAAGTCCGTTGGCAATTTAATCAGCTTGATAAGGGATCGGCAAATACACACAAGGAGATGGACTTATCATTTGTGAAACGTGCGGACAGTCATTTACCCAAGGAGGTCATCTAAAATCTCATCGACGGTTACACGCAGGCGACAGGCCGTTCATTTGTGAAACGTGCGGGACGCCATTTACCGCTTCAAGTAGTTTGAAAATCCATCGTCGAATGCACACAGGTGACAGACCGTTCATTTGTGAGTCGTGTGGGAAGTCGTTTGTCCAGACAGGCCATTTGGTAAAACATCTTCGGATTCACAAAAGATCGGAGATATTGGAGACAGTTTGTTCATGAGGTGTTTTAGTTGGCTTGTTAAACGCAGCCGGACTCATTTCTAAAAATGACTCTGTTGATTGATGATGAATACAGAATTCGTTGAGTGTGTCGTCTGGGAGATATTTTACATGAGACCTGCTATTCGAGTGATCATTGTGAAAATCAAATTCAGAGGTCATGTGCATTTCAGTGATATTTAGCAACTACATCTGTGTTTTTCTTTTAGTGTGCATGTATTTGTTCTAAGTTAGCGGGGCAATTTCACTTCTGTCGTTGAACTTGGTTTTGCCACTCAGTAAACACTTGGTACAAACCACCAGTATTTTCTCCACTATTATTGCTTTTGTTTTTTGGTAGATATTTTTAGGTGCATGAATTCTCATTCTTGGGGACCGTATGCAGAGATCCTACTAGTAGATTGAGCTCTCATTTGAAATTGGTTTAAATTTTCCAACAAATCAGGCGACAAGCTACCATACATCGGCTACGCATAAATGAAGAAAGCTGTATTAGTAGTGGTTTGTTATCATAGATTGAAAGTCATGCAATACAAATCTGGTTACAATACATATATAACATCCGTGACAATTCAGTTTTAATATGCAAGACAGAAATGTCGTTTTCAAGGTAAGGGAACATCGTTATCTATTAGTGTTAAAAGCGGGAAGAATGCACGGGACCGGGTGAACGTCCGTGTATAAAGGGATCGGAACTTTTGTGTGCGAGGTAGTATCTGAGGAGTGAGTGGGTACAAGATTGAGGATTCGCGTAAAAGTTTCCTTAATGTGGAAATTCGTCTGATTGCTAGACAATTAGGGGAACAAAAACATGAATAACAAGTCTATCCAAAGAAAGTGATTCCATGCGCCCGTTAATCAATGCTCTCCAAAAGTTGTTCGAGGGCCTTGTTGATACCACAGAATGCAGGACAAGCGTATGCTATTATTGAACGGACATCAGATTCATAGATCCTATGGAATTCGTTGACTGTCATGTTAGGTTGAAGCATGCAAAGGTCATGACATCTTGATGTTGACTCTTTGATCTGAGTGATTGAACAGGGCGTGAGATAAATGGTGCCGCAAGAGAGAGGTAGACTTGAACATCTGAAAATCGAAAATAATGTTTTGCGGGCTACTTAATGCATTACCGGTTTTGTATGATGTTCAAGTAGTCAATTACATGAAGACTATTGCAATGATAGCTTGATGAATGGATATCAAATCATGTTTACCGCCAATGAATCTCGCAGCCACCGTGTAATATGCTGTACTGCGAGAGATTCTTCAAAGCGGCTTTCACTTGCATCTCTCAACTACGAGTTGTTGTGATAGTAAGACCAGTACGGAAGATGTCTACTCCTTCAAAATCAATTGAAATAGGAGCAGAATGCAAAATTGAACGAGGCATAATCATTTCTTTACATTAATGTATGTTCGCAGGAAGCTCTGCTCTCAAGAATACCCCTTCAATATCTGACATGCGCAACAAAGTTTGAGTAGTGCGTTTTATAGTTTCGACAATCGTTGCATCGTCAGCATATATAACACATTCTAGAGGTGAATTGATCCCATGAAAGCAGCAAATAAATCAGGCCCAACACTTATCACTCAGGAACGCCTGACAGGACGACGATCGATGGTCCGCAACTCCCATTAAGTTTTACACAGTATGCTGGAGAAGCAAGATAAGACAGCTTCCACTTGAGAAATCCATGATAAAGTCCCGTAGAATTCAAGAAATTGCTCAATCGGATGTACTATTGGTGATGAAACCTTTTGATATGTCCAAATATAATACACGAACTGCAAGAGGACTTCCACAATCCAAACACGATGATATATGGTCTTGAATGGTCACGAAAGCGCTGGTAGTTGATCCATTAGGTCCGTAAGAGTTTTTGTACGCAAATGGTGTGCGACCATGAACCCGGGGAAATGAATTACGGAGAATTAGTTCAGCAGTCGACAGTGATGCAAATGAGTTGATGTAGTAAAGTAGTGGGTTGTGTTGATATTTGTAGATAAATCACAGATCATGAAGGACGTTCAACGGAGTGCACTGACCGACAGCTAGTGAATAGATTGCTACGATATTCCGGCCTCCCAGCGCCCTCGTTTTTCCTACTTCCGATTCCTTCGATGAAATTCCTATTTTTGCTATTTTTTGTGTGACTGATGTAAATACTAGTTTAACTCAATGTTTGATATGTACATCTCTTATCTACTCTTAAATGTGATCATTTTTCAATGAGTGATCAATTGAGAACTTTTGTCATGGATCTCGTAAATCGTGATGATTTTTCAGAGAAGACTGTACGTGCAATCGCACAGTCAAAACTGTAGTTGTCGTGTCTTCTATTGCTTAGTAATGACTGTCCAAACGCAAGAAAACCAGTCTGGTGGAGAAAGTGAGTGATGAAGCGGCAGATGCCTGCGATTACGGTCAGCTAGATGCTGATACTAGTACCTTGCACTCATTTCATAATGGAATTTCAAAAGGACCGGAGGCATGTGATCGGTTGAAATGCTGTCGAATTGAACAAAGAAATTGTTTAGTGTCTCTGGCTCTCCGCTGCAAAGCTTCAGGATCTGCATGATTTTCAGGTGAAGCTTGGAGGCACAAGACCAGAGACGATGAAATGTTTTGAATGGAGATGGCGGTTTTTTGGGCAAGATCAATCCACATTCCCAAGGACGATATGAAGGGAAGAAAGATATAATGAAGATATGGACAGGAAGGAAGCAGTCGACGTTGCTAACAAAATTGAAATCTCTCTTTGTTGTGAACTCCTTTGATGATGTCCTGTTGCCCTTTCAGTCTCTTCAAACAAGTATCCATGATCTCTTCGATCGAATTCCGTCCGGAATTCGTTCTCATGGGAACAAGCCCGAAGCCATTCCATCACAAAGGACTTTTATACTTCTTGGGAGACAAGCTAATCGGAAATGTATATTGTGTTTGGATGAGGAACAGAGACTTATGAAGTGTGAGAAGAAGAAGTGAGAAATAGAGGGAAAAGAAAGGGAAGGAATGCGACAAAATGCCATAATTGGAAGGTCTTGGATTCAAATAAATATCGAAGAAACGGTAGAAATTGAAAGACAGGGATGCGAGATTGGAGAAAGAAGAGGTTAGCACTCAAATGATTTTGTCTGCAAATACGTTGCTCCTGGAGGCTGCGGAGAAGTTGAAGAAACCAGTCGAGTAGAATGATGCAACTGAAAGGTGTAGACCATGTCTGAGACCACGACGAGCAATTTGAAAGCAGTAGATGTTGAATTTCAAAGACGAGGGCGATGAACAACATGAAATGGTGAAAAATAAGCTGACAGGTAATGCCTGAAGCATTCATCCAGAAGAGGAATGGATTTTGTAATTCACAGTAGTTCCAGGATATTGCTCTTTCGTTCATTTTACTTGTTACAATATTTCACCACTATTTTGTAGTGGTCACTTTCGAATTCTTGGCTATCTTCTAACTTCTTCTGGTTAGGTAAAATGAATAGCAAAAAGAATCTGACAGAATAAGAATTTCAGTTATCAATGACTTATGACTGACATTCGTTTCGTGTATTAAGACAATACTTAATTTGTGTTGAAATGTTGTCGGTTTTTGTCGTTTCAGGTCCACACGGGCATGAGCAATATACCAGAGGTCAAAAGTGAAGTTAGAACATTCAAATGTGAGTTCTGCGAGAAGTCCCTTAGCAGTTCAAGCAGCTTGATAAAGCATCGTCGAATACACACAGGCGACAGGCCGGTCATCTGCCAATACTGTGGGAAGTCATTTACCCAAAGCGGTCATCTGGGATCTCATCGGCGGATGCACACAGGTGAGAGACCGTTTATTTGTGAGTCTTGCGGGAAGTCATTTGGCGATTCGAGTAGTTTGGCGAGGCATCGGCGAATTCACACAGGAGACAGGCCGTTCATTTGTGAGATATGTTGGAAGTCATTCACGGTTTCAAGTAGTTTGTTGAGGCATCGGCGAAATCACACAGGAGACAGGCCGTTCATTTGTGAGATATGCGAGAAGTCGTTTTCGGATTCGAGTAATTTGGCGAAGCATCGGCGAATACACACAGGCGACAAGCCGTTCCTCTGCGAAGCGTGCGGAAAGTCATTTACCCAAAGAGGTAATTTGGAATCTCATCGGCGGATACACACAGGTGAGAGACCGTTTATTTGTTATTCATGCGGGAAGTCATTTACCGATGCAAGTAATTTGATGAGGCATCGGCGAATGCACACAGGAGACAGGCCGTTCATTTGTGAGACTTGCGGGAAGTCGTTTTCGGATTCTGGTAGTTTGTCGAAGCATCAAATCATCATATGTAAACAGTGATTCGGGAAGTACTTTGTGGGACATGCTTACGAGATAATGAGAACTTTCATGTATATTGTTGTGTGATTTTATAACTGAATTTGTGGTTTTCTCGGATATTATGTTGATCATGATTGAGTGTTATAATGAAAACAATTATTAGAATCTATTCATTTTCACTTCTGTGCATGTATTTGTTTCTCTTGTAGCGTGGGCATCAGATGGCAAAATGTGGTTGCGAAATGTATTTTTTTCATAATTCACCCACATAGTTTTATCTCAGTCAACAGTTATTTCGTTCTGGAATCAGCCGTCATCAAACACCAACTTGGATTGACATCAACGTCTATATTGAGCATGATGTCAAAATTTTGGAGACTATTGCCTTACAATGAACTTTCTCTAGTCTGCATATAACATAACTATATGTTCTTTCTGCACCCAGGTATAATCAATCAAGTTGCCAGACATCAAAACTACAATACTGTTAACAGTCATGTCATGCATGAGACAAAAAATATCTACAAGATGTCCATGGCACTGGGCATGACTCATGACCATTCCTAATCGCCGCGAGTCAAATCAGGCGACATAGAGATAGGGAATTGTATATTGAACAGTGAACCACTCGGCACACATATGAAGGTGCACTAGGTAAATGAAATACAATCCGAATAGAACTTAAATGCAATCAGGACCATACATTTCGCTCACCGGGAAGGTGCAGCACAACCTTCAACCGAAGTCTACGAGAGTAATTAGAGGCGCAGCTTTGAAACTGGACTGCTCACTGTTCTTTTCACTGTCTTGATACTTGCCACACGTACAACCGCACCTGCCCTTTTGCGAGCATAAACTATGAGAGAGAGAGAGAGTAATTGTATTTCAGGATGAAAATCAAAATCGCAAGGTAATAGACGTTTCACCAGATTACGAACATTATTTACAATCAATGTCGACAAAGCAACAAAACGTTTTTGTCGGCGTCTTGTGCAACTTGCCTCAACAAGAATGCGACCGTTTCTATAATGTGACGTTGCATTGTGAAGAGGATGATCCTATTCGTGACATTTGATGTAGGAATCTTCAATGCATTTGAAGTGTCTTTTTAAAAAGTTCTCAAAAATGTTGGAACTATTACATGCAAAAGGACACATTGGCAAGCTTGCCCACCCTTGCCATAAGCCACTGAAGGAGTTGCAAGTTGTCACCAGTACCCAATACTATCGACCCAATACAGATGTCATCAACCGCGTCTAGCCATTTCTGCCGTTGTTGGAAGGTACCCAAGTATTCGTTGTACCAACGCTTCCCATATTGTTGCATCAGTGACTACACGAGCTGTGATCGAGTTAGCCTGTTGATATTAGTGTCTGTCATATTTGGTTCGGGTACTACATTTACAGCATCGGCAATGAGAAAATGATGTGGTGTTAATGTTTGTAAAACTGCAGGATGACATACACGCACGATTAATAAGTCTCGAATTCGGACATGATTCGGATTGCGCTGAAAACGTCGTTATTTTCTCAAAGGCCATTATTCGCTACTTCCTGCTGTTCTCAACAGACTTGAAAACAAATTAGCGTCTATATCCAAAGGTCATTATTTGATGACACTACGAATGCTTAAATTACCTTCAACAGCTATGTTCCCGCTTCCTTTAAATTGCGAGAATACCTCGGCCATTAACTGTCACTTGCCTCACTCATTCAGAAAGATCAATTCCATGAAGACCTTTGATGTAAGTAGTTAGCTAGGTGTTATTTCTCTTGAAGCACAATCTACTGTATTATCGTCAGTAGAAACAAAGCCCCATGACTCAAGAGTGAATGCCCTGAATATCGCTTAGATTGCCAGACTAACACACTGGTTGAACATGTCACATTTGTATGTATTTGAGATTCTTCAAAATATTTGAATTACACAGTAATGATCTGTGAACTGCTCTTATCAAAAGTTCGAGAGGATGAGCTCTGCACAGCGCTAATATTGGTAAGTGAGCTGCTTTTACTGGAGCCACTCTTGCACACAGCAGGTTAGCACACTATCCAATACCTGCTGACTTTGTGGGAATGTACATTACTGCAGCGTTCTTTTCTGATGCGTCCCAAACAGGGGACATGTCCAAGTCGTTGAAGTTGAGAGATAATGCCAATGTCATCGGCAGCACATCGAGACATCTGCAAATTCACTCAATATCTGTTCTCCATTCAGCCAATTCCTTAGATATAATGTCAGGTATGAGACTCCCTGATGTACGGGCTTGTCGTGGAAATCCATGGATATCGTGTACCAATGATCTTTAAGTCAGATGGTGTGCTTCTCGTGGTATTCTTGCAACTCAATATTACATGGTCATATAATTGCATTTCAAAATGTATTTATTATGCATCAATTTTCCCAAGTAAAAGACCAATCTACCAAATATATGCGGTTTTTGGCGACGTGTCGAAGCACTAGTTCGTCGTCATGCGATATTTCACAATTACGGTATGCTGGACAAGCATTCAATGTCAGGTGAATTGACAATAATGACGCTCACATTATCGATCTACGTCACACTGGTAATATGCACGACAATCAAGACAGAAAATCTGTGAAAGAGTGACTGCACGGCTACAAATGTCGAAGTATAGAAACTATTATCAAAATGCATGCATAAATGATTAAAATAGAACATAACAATTATGTGAATGCTCTAACAGCATGACCAATGGAACAACAAAGGAAAAATAATTACATGTACAAATCAATGAAGAAGGCTAAATATGAAACAGCCTTTAGTCAATAAACTCCTCTTTGCCATTCAGAGGTGGTTTCAGTTGCCTTATAGTCATGGCTTCGTCAATTCGTCAACGTATTTCACATTTGTGGTAAATGAAAATATTTCCTTGGGATGCTAATTATGAGAATAAGAATGTAGAAATACACATGTAGCTTTACTTGCCTGTAGGTACTCCGAGACTCGATCATGTAAGAAACGGGTGGTGCTGCCCATGTAAAAGACATCACATACATGGCGCAGTCTCCTTTGTTAGCCACATTGAATGCTGTACATGATTGGGGATCGTTGATTGTACATACGCGTTTGGAATATGTTGAGAAGCGCTTATTTTTGTTCAGATGTTGGGATAAATTATTTCTTGATTTATTTACGATGCGCATGTTATGATCGGAATTATGTATTATATATTGTAGTCTACAGTTGAATTTGTCAGTGATGAAAGGCACTTTCAACAAATAGGAGTCAGTGAAGTCATTTTTTTGGCACTTGCGGCGTTTAGACTTCGCTCTCATGGATAGATGTTCGATTATATCCATTATTCGCGAATTTATTAAACATTTGAGATGCTGCGAAAGCTTCAGCGTCATCTGAATTGCATAATCTATCCACACATCGGAATTCCTCTATAATCTCATTTCCCTTAGTTGAAGCTGGTAGAACTGATGATGAGTGAATGAAAATTCCTCTGTTTAATTCTTTACAATAGAATTAATGATCGACAGCGCCATCGTCATGAATTTTGATGACTGTATCAAGTACAGGAAGATAACCATCATTATCTGGAGTACACATTTCGAATTTGATGGTGTTATGAAGTTGGTTTACACGAGCAATAGTTTGTTGTAAGTCGCCATAATCACAACGCAATCATCAATATATCGTAGAAACATTAGTGGATTGGATAATGTTCGTTGGGAAACTGTCGACCTCTCCAGATGGTTCATAACCAAAATTGCGAAGGTGGGAGATGCCTTGGAGCCCATAGCAAGACCTCTTTTTCGACACTAGAAATGTCCATCAAAATGAAAGGTATTCCGTCTTGAATTCGTTCTCATGGGAACAAGTCTGAAGTAATTCCATCACAAAGGACATTTATACTTCTTGGGAGACAAGCTAATCGGAAATGCATATTGTTTTTGGAAGAGGAACAGAGACTTATGAAGTGTGAGAAGAAGAAGTGATAAATATAGGGAAAAGAAATGGAAGGAATGCGACAAAATGCCATGTTTGGAAGGCCTTGTATTCAAGTAAATATCGAAGAAACGGTAGAAATTGAAAGAGAAGGATGCGAGATTGGAGAAAGAAGAGGCTAGCACCCAAATGATTTTGTCTGCAAATACGTTGCTCCTTGAGGCTGCGGAGAAGTTGAAGAAAGCAGTCAAGTAGAATGATGCAACTGAAAGGAGTAGACCATGTCTGAGACCACGACGAGCAATTTGAAAGCAGTAGATGTTGAATTTCAAAGACGAGGGCGATGAACAACATGAAATGGAGAAAAACCAGCTGACAGGTAATGCCTGAAGCATTCATCCAGAAGAAGAATGGATTTTGTAATTCACAGTAGTTCCAGGATATTGCTCTTTCGTTCATTTTACTTGTTACAATATTTCACCACTATTTTGTAGTGGTCACTTTCGAATTCTTGGCTATCTTATAGCCACTCCATTACCATGAAGTACATTCAACACCTCAATTGACTTGACGTTGACCCTTCATGTAGACTTAGAATCTGATAGCCACTCCATCACTATGAAGTACATTCAACACCCCAATTGACTTGTACATTGACCCTTCATGTAGAATTTGAGAACTTTCCTTCAAGGAAATATGTTGAAATCGTTTTCCAAATTATTGTGAAAAATTATGTGTGTAATACATGCACCATGTGATACTAGGAAACTTCCTTGAATTCAAAATTTCGAAGGTTGCAAAAGTAAACATAATTCGCAAAGTTGTTGGCCACACTGATGTTCAAAGTTGAAAATTGTTGTCGGATTTTCACTGATCTTCAGCACTTAATGATACAGAAACAATGTATTTGACTCATTCTCTAGTAGAATGTCTAACTTCATTGTGATCGTTGGCTTGCTTCAATTTTATAACTGAATCTAAAGTGTGAAAAATGACATTTGACCCAATCCCTTGCAACGTGTAATTCCGTTGGACACAAGTGTCTGCAAAATGTACCCACATGCATCGATGATGAGTCCTGGTCGGTTGGTCAGGAGTATTGTATTGTATTCAACGATCATCAGTGATGAAACCAAATATATTTCTTCTGGTTAGGTAAAATAAATATGAAAAATTCTGACAGAATCAGAATTTCAGTTATCAATGACTTATGACTGATTGACATCAGTTTTGTTTATTAAGATGATTCTTAGTCGCGTTTAAAAGTTATATGCAAAAGTTCACATAACCACGAACTTACAAAGTCCGCAAAATTGTTGGCCACACTGATGTTTGAAGGGATACATTGCATTAAACATTGTTGTCGGATTTTCACTGATCTACAGCAGTTAATTAGGCAGGTACAATTTATTTGACTCATTCTGTGGTAGAATGACTAACTTCATTGGATCGTTGACTTGCTTTAATTTGATAACTGAATCTAAAGTGTGGAAAATGGCATTTAACCCAATCCCTTGCAACGTGTAATTCCGTTGGACAAGTGTTTGCAAAATGTACCCCCACATGCATCGATGAGTGCTAATCGGTCGTCTTTATGAGTCAGGAGTATTGCATTGTATTCAACAATCATCATTGATGAAAACAAATATACTTCTTTTGGTTAGGTAAAATTAATATCAAAAAGATTCTGACAGAATCAGAATTTCAGTTATCAATGACTTATGACTGACATTCGTTTCGTGTATTAAGACAATACTTAATTTGCGTTTAAATGTTATATGTTTTTGTCGTTTCAGGTCCACACGGGCATGAGCAATATACCAGAGGTCAAAAGTGAAGTTAAAACATTCAAATGTGAGTTCTGCGAGAAGTCCGTTAGCAGTTCAAGCAGCTTGATAAGGCATCGGCGAATACACACAGGTGACAGACCGTTTATTTGTGAGTTCTGCGGGAAGTCATTTGTCAGCTCAGGTGACTTGATAAAGCATCGTCGAATACACACAGGTGACAGACCGTCCATTTGTGAGTCCTGCGGGAAGTCATTTGCCTATTCAGGTGACTTGATAAAGCATCGACGAATACATACAGGTGACAGACCGTTTGTTTGTGATTCATGCGTGAAGTCATTTACCGATTCAAGCAGTTTGATGAGGCATCGGCGAATACACACAGGAGACAGGCCGTTCATTTGTGAGACATGCGACAAGTCGTTTTCGTCTTCTGGTTGTTTGGCGAGGCATCGGCGAATACACACAGGCGACAGGCCATTCCTTTGCGAAACGTGCGGGAAGTCATTTACCCAAAGAGGTTGTCTAAAATCTCATCGGCGGATACACACAGGTGACAGACCGTTTGTTTGTGATTTGTGCGGGAAGTCATTTACCGATTCAAGCAGTTTGGTGAGGCATCGGCGAATTCACACAGGAGACAGGCCGTTCATTTGTGATTCATGCGAGAAGTCGTTTTCGGATTCTGGTAGTTTGGCGAAGCATCGGCGAATACACACGGGAGACAGACCGTTCCTCTGCGAAACGTGCGGGAAGTCATTTACACAGGCAGGAAGTTTAGAAACTCATCGGCGGATACACACAGGTGACAGGCCGTAAAATTATGAGTCATGTGGAAAGTCTTTTAACCAACCAAGTAGTTTGGTAGCTCATCAGCTTGCACAAGGGATAAGCAGTCATCTTTAAGTTTTGCTACAGGCCTGTAGTGAATCGGTAGACTCTAGTGGGCGTTCAAAAAATGTATTTTGATAAATTGTTTGTGAAGTGATAGAAAACTTGTTATCAACTCATCATATTTAAACAGTGATTCGGGAAATTCATACTTGGACATACTTGCGAGATAATTTGGAGAACTTTCATGTATATTGGTGTGTGATTTTATAACTGCATTTGTGGTTTTCTCGGAGATTATGTTGATCATGATTTGGTGTTATAATGAAATCTATTATTAGAATCTATTCATTTTTACTTTTGTGCATGTATTTGTTTTTCTTGTAGCGTGGGTATCAGATCGAAAAATGTGCTTGCGAAATGTAACTATTTTTCGTTCTGGAATCAGCCGTCATCAAACGACAATTTGGATTGAAATCAACGTCTTTATTGAGAATGATATCTTGTAATTTTGGAAACCGGAAACCATTGCCTCATAATGAACTTTCTCCAGTCTGCATGCTGCATAACTATATGTTCTTTCTGCACCCAGATATAATCAATCAAGTTGCCAGACAACAGAACTACAATTCCATGAAGGTTCATGTCATACATGAGACACTAAAAATGTCTACAACACGTTCATGGCACTAAGCATGACTCATGACCATTCCTAATCGCCGCAAGTCAAATCAGGCGACATAGAGATAGGGAATTTATATTGAGCAATGAACCACTCGGCACACATATGAAGGTGCACTGGCCAAATGAAATACAATCCGAATAGAACTTAAATGCAATCAGGACCATACATTTCGCTCACCGGGAAGGTGCAGCACAACCTTCAACCGAAGTCTACGAGCGGAATTAGAGGTAATAAGTTACATCCTGATCACTTAAATTATTTGCAATCAATGTCGACAAAGCAACAAAACATTTTTGTCGGCGTCTTGTCCAACTTGCCTCAACAAGAATGCGACGCTTTCTATAATGTCACTTTGCATTGTGAAGAGGATGATCCTATTCGTGACATTTGACGTAGGAATCTTCAATTCATTTGAAGTGTCTTCTTAGAAAGTTCTCGAAAGTGTTGGAACTATTACATGCGAAAGGACACATTGGCACGCTTGCCTATCCTTGCCATAAGCCACTGAAGGAGTTGCAAGTTGTCATCAGCAACCAATACTATCGACCCAATACAGATGTCATCAACTGCGTCTAGTCATTTCGGTCGTTGTTGGAAGGTACCCAAGTATTCGTTGTACCAACGCTTCCCATATTGTTGCATCAGTGACTGCACGAGCTGTCATCGAGTTAGCTTGTTGATATCAATGTCATATTTGGTTCGGGTACTACATTTACAGCATCGGCAATGAGAAAATTATGTGGTGTTGATGTTTGTAAAACGGCAGGATGACATACACGCACGATTAGTAGGTCTCGAATTCGGTCATGATTCTGTCTGTGCTGAAAACGTCGTTACTTTCTCAAAGGCCATTATTCGCTACTTTCTGCTGTTCTCAGCAGACTTGAAAACAAATTAGCGTCTATATCCAAAGGTCATTATTCGACGACACTACGAATCCTTAAATTACCTTCAACAGCTATGTTCCCGCTTCCTTTAAATTACGAGAATACCGAGGCCAACTGTCACTTGCCTCACTCATTCATGAAGATCAAATCCATGAAGACCTTTGATGTAAGTAGCTAGCTAGGGGTTATTTCTCTTGAAACACAATCAACTGTGTTATCGTCAGTAGAAACAAAGCCCCATGACTGAAGAGTGAATGCCCTGAATATTGCTTAGATTGCCAGACTAACACAATGGTTGAACATGTCACGTTTGTATGTATTTCAGATTCTTTAAAATACTTGAATTACACAGTAATGATCTGTGAACTGCTCTTATCAAAAGTTCGAGAGGATGAGCTCTGCACAGCGGTAATATTGGTAAGTGAGCTGCTTTTACTGGAGCCACTCTTGCACACAGCAGGTTAGCACTCCATCCAATACCTGCTGACTTTGTGGGATCATGCATTACTGCAGCATTCGCCTTTTCTGATGCGTCTCAAACGGGACATGTCCAAACCGTTGAAGTTGAGAGATGATGCCATTGTCATCGGCAGCACATCGAGACATCTGCAAATTCACTCAATATCTGTTCTCCATTCAGCCAATTCCTTAGATATAATGTCAGGTATGAGACTCCCTGATGTACGGGCTTGTCGTGGATATCCATGGATATCGTGTACCAATGATCTTTAAGCATTGAATGCGAGGCTGCAGACAATATATGCGGTTTTTGGCGACGTGTCGAAGCACTAGCTCGTCGTCATAAGATATTTCACAATTACGGTATGCTGGTCAAGCATTCAATGTCAGGTGAATTGACAATAATGACACTCACATTATCGATCTACGTCACACTGGTAATATTCACGACAATCAAGACATCAAGTCTATGAAAGAGTGACTGCACGGCTACAAATGTCGAAGTATAGAAACTATTATCAAAATCCATGCATAAATGATTAAAATAGAACATAACAATTATGTGAATTCTCTAACAGCATGACCAATGAAACAACAAAGGAAAAATAATTACATGTACAAATCAATGAAGAAGCTTAAATATGGAACAACCTATAGTCAATAAACTCCTCTTTGCCATTCAGAGGTGGTTTCAGTTGCCTTATAGTCATGTCTTCGTTAATTCGGCAACGTATTTCACATTTATGGTAAATGTAAATATTTCCTTGGGATGCTAATTATGAGAATAAGAAGAATGTAGGAATATACATGTAGCTTTACTTGCCTGTAGGTACTCCGAGACTCGATCATGTAAGAAACGGGTGGTGTTGCCCATGTAAAAGACATCACACACATTGCACAGACTCCTTTGTTAGCCACATTGAATGCTGTACATGATTGGGGATCGTTGATTGTACATACGCGTTTGGAATATGTTGAGAAGCGCTTATTTTTGTTCAGATGTTGGGATAAATTATTTCTTGATTTATTTACGATGCGCATGTTATGATCGGAATTATGTATTATATATTGTAGTCTACAGTTGAATTTGTCAGTGATGAAAGGCACTTTCAACAAATATGAGTCAGTGAAGTCATTTTTTGGCACTTGCGGCGTTTAGACTTCGCTCTCACGTATAGATGTTCGATTATATCCATTATTCGCGAATTTATTAAACATTTGAGATGCTGCGAAAGCTTCAGCGTCATCTGAATTGCATAATCTATCGACACATCGGGATTCCTCTATAATCGCATTTCTCTTAATTGAAGCTGGTAGAGCTGATGATGAGTGAATGAAAATTCCTCCGATTAGCTTGTCTCCCAAGAAGTATAAAAGCCCTTCATGATAGAATTGCTTCGGGCTTGTTCCCATGAGAACGAATTCAAGACGGAATACCTTTCATTTTGATGGACATTTCTAGTGTCGAAAAAGAGGTCTTGCTATGGGCTCCAAGGCATCTCCCACTTTCGCAATTTTGGTTATGAACCATCTGGAGAGGTCGACAGTTTCCCAACGAACATTATCCAATCCACTAATGTTTCTACGATATATTGATGATAGCCTTGTGATTATGGCGACTTACAACAAATTATTGCTCGTGTAAACCAACTTCATAACACCATCCAATTCGAAATGTGTACTCCAGATAATGATGGTTATCTTCCTGTACTTGATACAGTCATCAAAATTCATGACGATGGCGCTGTCGATCATTAATTCTATTGTAAAGAATCAAACAGAGGAATTTTTGATGCCTGACGCATTCATCCAGAAGAAGAATGGATTTTGTAATTCACAGTAGTTCCAGGATATTGCTCTTTCGTTCATTTTACTTGTTACAATATTTCACCACTATTTTGTAGTGGTCACTTTCGAATTCTTGGCTATCTTATAGCCACCCCATCACCATGAAGTACATTCAACACCTCAATTGACTTGTATATTGAACTTTCATGTAGACGTAGAATCTGATAGCCACTCCATCAGTATGAAGTACTTTCAACACCTCAATTAACTTGACATTGACCTTTCATGTAGAATTTGAGAACTTTCCTTCAAGGAAATATGTTGAAATCAGTTTCCAAGTTAATGTAGATACATTATTTTTGTAATTCATGCACCATGTAAAACTAGGGAACAACCTTAAATCGAAAGTCGTCCAATATTGCAAAAGTTCACATAACCACGAACCTACAAAGACCGCAAAATTGTTGGCCACACTGATGTTTAAAGGGATACATTGCATTAAAAATTGTTGTCGGATTTTCACTGATCTACAGCACTTAATGAAACAGAAACAATGTATTTGACTCATTCTCTAGTAGACTGTCTAACTTCATTGTGATCGTTGGCTTGCTTCAATTTCATAATTGAATCTTAAGTTTCGAAAACGGCATTTAACCCAATCCCTTGCAACGTGTTATTTCGTTAGACAGAAGTGTCTGCAGTGCTATTATGAGCGCTTATAACATGGTTTTATGAGTCAGGAGTATTGCATTGTATTCAACAATCATCAGTGATGAAACCAAATATACTTCTTCTGGTTAGGTAAAATAAATATCAAAAAGATTCCGACAGAATCAGAATTTCAGTTATCAATGACTTATGACTGACATTCGTTTCGTGTATTAAGACAATACTTAATTTGTGTTTAAATGTTATATGTTTTTGTTGTTTCAGGTCCACACGAGCATGAGCAATATACAAGAGGTCAAAAGTGAAGTTAGAACATTCAAATGTGAGTTCTGCGAGAAGTCCCTTAGCAGTTCAAGTAGTTTGTTGAGTCATCGGCGAAGTCACACAGGAGACAGGCCGTTCATTTGTGAGATATGCGGGAAGTCGTTTTCGTATCCTAGTAGTTTGGCGACGCATCGGCGAATACACACAAGCGACAAGCCGTTCCTCTGCGAAGCGTGCGGAAAATCATTTACCCAAAGAAGTAATTTGGAATCTCATCGACGAATGCACACAGGTAACAGACCGTTTATTTGTGAGTCTTGCGGGAAGTCATTTACCAATTCAGGTAGTTTGGCGATTCATCGACGAAGTCACACAGGCGACAGGCCGTTCATTTGTGAGATATGCGGGAAGTCATTTACCAATTCAGGTAGTTTAGCGAAGCATCGGCGAAGTCACACAGGCGACAGGCCGTTCCTCTGCGTTACTTGCGGGAAGTCATTTACCCAAAGAGGTCATCTAAAATCTCATCGGAGGATACACACAGATGATAGGCCGTTCATTTGTGAGATATGCGGGAAGTCATTCACCGATTCAAGTAGTTTGGCGAAGCATCGGCGAATACACACAGGCGACAGGCTGTTCCTTTGCGTTACTTGCGGGAAGTCATTTACCCAAGGAGGTCATCTAAAATCTCATCGCAGGATACACACAGGTGAGAGACCGTTTATTTGCGATTCATGCCGGAAGTCATTTACCGATGCAAGTAGTTTGGTGAGGCATCGGCGAATTCACGCAGGAGACAAGCCTTTCTTTTGTGAGATATGCGGGAAGTCGTTTTCGGATTCTGGTAGTTTGTCGAAGCATCAAATCATCATATGTAAACAGTGATTCGGGAAGTTCGTAGTGGGACATACTTACGAGATAATGTGGAGAACTTTCATGTATGTGAGTGATTTTATAACTGTGGTTGTGGTTTTCTCGGCGATTATGTTGATCATGATTGGGTGTTATAATGAAAACAATTATTAGAATCTATTCATTTTCACTTCTGTGCATGTATTTTTTTCTCTTGTAGCGTGGGTATCAGATGGTAAAATGTGGTTGCGAAATGTTTTTTTTTTCATAATTCACCCACATAGTATTATCTCAGTCAACATTTATTTCGTTTTGGAATCAGACGTCATCAAACACCAACTTGGATTGACATCAACGTCTATATTGAGCATGATATCTTTAAATTTTGGAGACTATTGCCTCATAATGAACTTTCTCTAGTCTGCATATAACAGAACTATATGTTCTTTCTGCACCCAGGTATAATCAATCAAGTTGCCAGACATCAAAACTACAATTCTATTAAGAGTCATGCATGAGACACAAAAAATATCTGCAACACGTCCATGGCACAAGGCATGAATCATGACCGCTCCTAATCGCCGCCAATCAAATCGAGCGACATAGAGATAGGGAATTGTATATTGAACAGTGAACCACTCGGCACACATATGAAGGTGCACTAGGTACATGAAATACAATCCGAATAGAACTTAAATGAAATCAGGACCATACATTTCGCTCACCGGGAAGGTGCAGCACAACCTTCAACCGAAGTCTACGAGAGGAATTAGAGGCGCAGCTTTGAAACTGGACTGCTCACTGTTCTTTTCACTGTCTTGATACTTGCCACACGTACAACCGCACCTGCCCTTTTGCGAGCATAAACTATGAGAGAGAGTATTTGTATTTCAGGATGAAAATCAAAGTCGCAAGGTAATAGACGTTTCACCAGATCACGTACATTATTTACAATCAATGTCGACAAAACAACAAAACGTTTTCGTCGGCGTCTTGTGCAACTTGCCTCAACAAGAATGCGACGGTTTCTATAATGTGACGTTGCATTGTGAAGAGGATGATCCGATTCGTGACATTTGACGTAGAAATCTTCAATGCATTTGAAGTGTCTTCTTAGAAAGTTAGAACTATTACATGCGAAAGGACACATTGGCCAGCTTGCCTATCCTTGCCATAAGCCACTGGAGGAGTTGCAAGTTGTCATCAGCAACCAATACTATCGACACCGTTCATTTTTGAAAAGTGTGTGAAGTCATTTACCGCTTCAATGTGTTTGAAAAGCCATCAGCGAATACACACAGGCGCCAGCTGTTTATTTGTGATTTATGCGGGAAGTCATTTAACGATTCAGGTAGACGAGGATCAAAGACGAGGGCGATGCACAACATGAAATGGAGAAAAATAGGCTGACAGGTAATGCCCGAAGCATTCATCCAGAAGAAGAATGGATTTTGTAGTTCGCAGTAGTTCAAGGATATTGCTCTTTCGTTCATTTTTCTTGTTAAAATATTTCACCACTATTTTGTAGTGGTCACTTTCGAATTCTTGGCTATCTTATAGCCACTCCATTACCATGAAGTACATTCAACACCTCAATTGACTTGACATTGACCTTTCATGTAGAATTAGAATCTGATAGCCACTCCATCAGTATGAAGTACTTTCAGCACCTCAATTAACTTGACATTGACCTTTCATGTGGAATTTGAGAACTCTCCTTCAAGGAAATATGTTGAAATCGCTGTCCAAATTATTGTGATACATTATTGATGTAATACATGCACCATGTAATACTAGGAAACATCTTTGAATTCAAAATCGTTGAAGATTGCAAAAGTTCACATAACCACGAACTTACGAAGTCCGCAAAATTGTTGGCCACACTGATGTTTAAAATCATGCATTGCATTAAAAATTGTTGTCAGATTTTACTGATTTTCAGCACTTGATGAAACAGAAACAATGTGTTTGACTCATTCTCTTGTAGAATGTCTAACTTCATTGTGATCGTTGGCTTGCTTCAATTTCATAACTGAATCTAAAGTGTGAAAAATGACATTTAACCCAATCCCTTGCAACGTGTAATTCCGTTGGACACAAGTGTCTGAAAAATGTACCCACATGCATCGATGAGTCCTAGTCGGTTGGTCAGGAGTATTGTATTCAACTATCATCAGTGATGAAACAAAATATATTTCTTCTGGTTAGGTAAAATAAATATGAAAAATTCTGACAGAATCAGAATTTCAGTTATCATTGACTTATGACTGACTGACATCAGTTTTGTTTATTAAGATGATTCTTAATTAGCGTTTGAAAGTTATATGTTTTCCTCGTTTCAGGTCCACACGGGGATGAGCAATATACCAGAGGTCAAAAGTGAAGACAGAACATTCAAATGTGAGTTCTGCGAGAAGTCCGTTAGCAGTTCAAGCAGCTTGATAAGGCATCGGCGAATACACACAGGTGACAGACCGTTTATTTGTGAGTTCTGCGGGAAGTCATTTGTCTGTTCAGGTGACTTGATAAAGCATCGTCGAATACACACAGGTGACAGACCGTTTATTTGTGATTTATGCGGGAAGTCATTTGTCTGTTCAAGTGACTTGATAAAGCATCGTCGAATACACACAGGTGACAGACCGTTTGTTTGTCAGACATGCGAGAAGTCGTTTTCGGCTTCTGGTTGTTTGGCGAGGCATCGGCGAAGTCACACAGGCGACAGGCCGTGCGTTGGCTACACCGGCCGTTCTGCTCAGTGCTCGGCATGTTAACTTTGGATTCATCTTCGCTGTTCCTTTCTTACCTCCCGGGCCTTCAACGCCCTCCCCAGGCGTCACCAATGGGTCTGTCCCACCTGCTCTCCTACATACTTTCGTTTTCCGTCTCCATCCCCAGCTGTTTCTACCTCAGACCGCTCTTCCTCCCTCTCCCGCGCCCAATCCACCGTTTTCGTCCAATCCTCGGCCCCTTTGGCCTCTTCCCTGCAACCCCGCGTTGTCCTCTCTCGCCTCCCCTCTCCTCCCAACCGCTCGTCCTCAGTCGCCGCTGGCCGGCCTCCTCCCTCCCGTCGCCCCGCGCCCCCTGTGCCTGTCTCCACCCCCCTCGGCTGCCTCTCTCTCGTCCCTGCAGCCTCGTGTCGTCCTCTCCCGTCTCCACCTTCCGTCCTCTCCTTCCCCGCCCGCTCCCAGCCCTTCCCCCGTGACTGCTGCTCCCTCTTCCCTGCAGCCTCGGGTTGTTCTGTCCCGTCTCCCTGCGTCTGCCCTCCCCCCTGTCTCCTCCTCTGTCTTGCCTCCCCCACCTCCTCCCGCTCTTTACCCTTCCTCAGCCTTTTCTTTGCCATGTCCTCCCTCGCCCAGCCCACCTTCACCCGTAAGACCCCTCCGTCCTATTCGCTCTTGCCCCCGATCTTCAACCAACGAGCTCAAGATCCTTCAGTTGAACGCAAACGGAGTGCGGGCCCGCCGCTTGGAGCTCACTCACTTTCTATCTTCAAATCCTTACGACATCATTCTTATCCAGGAAACGAAACTTCTCCCATCCACTACTTTTCGTATTCGTGGATATAAGTGCTACCGCCAGGATCGGACGATTCAGCCCCGCCGCGGCAGTGGTGGAGGCGTGATGACTCTGGTCCGGGATGGTCTTGGACATTCTTCTTGGTCCATCCCCTCGCTCGCTTCGTCTAATTCTCTTTGTGGCTTCCTTGGCATTCACGTACACCTCCGCTCCAACACCATCTCTTTACTTAATGCCTATGTCCCCCCAGCTAGCTCCATCCGTACCGAGGCCCGCTCGCGCCGTACCTTCTCTCCTTCCTCATTCCCCTCTTCCCCGTCCACCTTCATCTTTGGGGATCTTAATGCACTCCACCCCTCCTGGGATTCTCGGGGCCATCCTAACTCTCTCGGCTCCGAAATCTACTCCTGGCTTCTCGCTTCAGATCTTGAATCACTTAATGACCCTGATACTCCCACTCTCTTGCAGCAGTCTTCTGGATGGCGTACCTCCCCAGACCTCAGTCTGGTACCTTCGTCTCTTGCTCCTAGATGTGGCTGGTCCGTCCTTCGTGATCTTGGATCTGACCACCTCCCCATCTCTATTAAGATTCCTCTCTCCCCACACCATCTCCCAACGAGCGCAAACCCTCTTACAACTTTAAAAAGGCTCGCTGGGATGACTACAGGACTCATGTAACTTCTCATTGTCCCGACTCTGACTCGTACTCTTCTCTTACTCTTTCTAAAGCCGCTGCTTCTTTCTCCTCTATCATCCTCGAAGCGGCAAAATCTTCAATTCCTTTCGGTCGTACCCGCCAGTCCCCGAAAGCTTGGTGGTCCGCGGAACTAGATCAGCTCGTCCATGCTCGCCGCAAGGCATTCAGACGGGCCAATCGAAGTGAAGCGGATCGTCAGGCTTATGTTTCTGCATCCCGTTCCGCCTCCAGAGCCATTGCTAAAGCGAAAGCTGATGCTTGGCAACGGACAGCGTCCAATCTTCGCATTTCCTCCAACCCCCGTAAGGTCTTCTCCCTCCTCCGCTCAGTAGCTGGTACTCCCAAATCCTCCAGTTCTGATCCAACCTTTCCCGGGTGTAGCACTGCTAAGGCTACAGCCACCCGTTACGCTTCTTTTCTCAAGAGCCACTTCTCTAGATCCCTTCCTTCTAATCGCCGTCCTGAAAACCGCCGCTTCCTTCGTGAGCTCCGCTCCTCTACCTGTACCTGCCCATCCTTTTGCTCTCCTTTTAGCCTGTCGGAGCTCACCACAGCTATTAGTTCCCTCTCCTCGTCGACTGCAGCCGGTCCTGACCACGTCTCGTACCCTCTCCTCCAAAATCTTCCTCCTTCTGCCCTTGCTTTTCTTTTGTTTATCTTCAACCTCTCTTGGTCCACCCACTCCTTTCCCTCCGCCTGGAAATCTTCCACCATCTACCCGGTGCACAAATCTGGCAAACCCACAGACGCTCCGTCTTCGTTTCGTCCTGTCTGCCTTACATCTTGTATCTTGAAACTCTTTGAGCGTCTCGTGCTAGCCCGTCTGTCTTTTCTCCTCGAATCTAAGGATCTTCTGACCCCTCTTCAGGCCGGTTTTCGCCCAGGCCGTTCTACCACTGACCAGATAGTTCTTCTTACTCAGTCAATCTCCGATGGCTTTCACAACTCCAAGCCTTGTGCAAGGACTGTGTTAGCCACCGTTGATTTCTCTCGTGCCTTCGACTCGGTCTGGCATTCAGCTCTCTACCACAAGCTTCTGGCCTCTGGCCTGCCTCCTTGCTTTGTTCGCTGGACCCAGTCTTTCTTATCGGACCGTCGGGCACAAGTGGCCTTTCGAAACTCTTCCAGTAACTCTTTCCGAGTTCGATGGGGAGTCCCTCAAGGTTCAGTGCTCGGCCCAGTCCTCTTCAACCTCTTCATTAACGACGTTTCTTCCGTGCTCCCTCCCTCAGTCCGCTTTTCACTTTGTGCGGACGATCTTGCTATTTGGGCGTCTTCTCCTCACATTCACCTCGCTACTGCCACCGTCCAAGAAGCTCTGTCTGAGCTCGAGGCTTGGTCTGTAAAGTGGCAGCTTCCTCTAAATCCCGCTAAATGCGAAGTCTCCTTCTTCAGCACCGCCACCCGTGAAGCTTCCGTTCAGCCCTCCCTGTCTCTTTTGGGCCGCCCTCTCTCGTTCAACGCTTCCCCCAAGTTCCTCGGAGTAACTTTAGACCGAACACTTTCCTTCTTCCCCCATAGCTCCGCCCTGAGAT
Source organism: Prostheceraeus crozeri (assembly GCA_907163375.1). Taxonomy (NCBI): domain Eukaryota; kingdom Metazoa; phylum Platyhelminthes; order Polycladida; family Euryleptidae; genus Prostheceraeus; species Prostheceraeus crozeri. The sequence goes on from CAJQUW010000738.1 coordinate 49,106, forward strand.
CCACTCTTTTCCCTCGTTTAAGATCTCTCAGGGCTGTTTCATCCGCTTCCTGGGGCCCTTCCAAAGAGTCCCTTGCTTCTCTCTACAAAACCTTTCTTCTCCCCGTCCTCACTTATGCTTCCCCTGGTTGGTTCCCCTTCATTTACGCTAAACATCTTCAACACTTAGAAGCTACCCACCGCTCCGCGTGCCGTGCGATCACTGGCTGCTGTTTGACCACTCCTATTCCTCTTCTTTTGTTGGAAGCTGGACTTCCTCCCCTCTCCGTGACCCTCACCGCTCAGTCGCTCTACTCTTATGAGCGCGCTCTTCGCCTCCCACCCTCGTTTCCCTTGTCTTCTCTAGCGACCCTTTCTGTCCCCAAGCGCGTCCGTTCCTCTTCGTGGCGCTTCTTCTGTACTTCTCATCCACTTTCTCCACCTGTTTCTTTTCCGCGTGAGCCCCTGGTCTCCTGCCCTCCCTTCCCCCCGTGGTCCCCTCCTCTGTTCTCCGTATCCCTAGCCCTGTCCTCCCCCTGCTCCCGTTCCGACCCAGTCCCTCTTCGCACCGCTTTGGTCCGAGACCACCTTTCCTCCCTCCCCGTTGCTGACCTGACCATCTGGACTGACGGCTCCGTTATTGGACGACTCGGACCAGGTGGCTCGGGTGTTTTCATAAACTGTTCTTCATGCTCTTCCACTTTCTCTCTTTCCTTTCATGCTGGTGCGCACTGTTCAAGCTTCACAGCTGAAATGGTTGCAATCCAGCATGCTCTCTCTTGGTCCGTTTCCCATCACTCCTCGTGTCTCTTTTCCTCTCTTTTTCTCTTGTCCGACTATCTCTCTCGGCTCTGACCGTGCTCTCTTCACCCCCGTCGCCTCTCTTGTCCACGTCTGTCTACTCTGTCTGGTCCTCTTTGTCGTCCCTCTCCTCTTCCTCGATCTCAGTGTCATTGCAGTGGCTACCTGGTCACTCGAACATCAGTGGCAATGATACTGCAGATGCGCTTGCCAAAAGTGGCACTTCTCTCCCCTCCGCAGCTCCTCAGTGTCCGTCTTCTCTGAAGTCCTTCATTCGTCATTCCCTGTTCAACTCCTGGAGGACTTCCGTTCGTTCGTCTTTGATTTCTTCACAAGTCCCTAGCGTAGCAACTGAGGAGCTGTCCCTCCCTCGCGCTGTCCGTTGTGAGCTCTCACGTCTTCGTTGCAACGGCCACAGCCTTCTTCTCAACTCCTATCTTCACAGGATTGGCAGGTCCACTTCTCCTGACTGCCCTGTTTGTGGTGTAAACCACGATGTACCCCACTTACTGTGCTCTTGTCCCTCCCTCTCTTCTACCCGAGCGGCTATCTTCGGGTCCTCGGGCTCTGTTTTTGATCTTTGGCATCGCCCGTGGGGGGTTGCCCGCCTCCTCGGTCTCCGTGGCGTTCCGCCACGCCCCTATCCGCGGGACGGGGTCAGGTAAATCAGCCAGCCAGCCGTTCCTTTGCGTTACTTGCGGGAAGTCATTTACCCAAGGAGGTCATCTAAAATCTCATCGGAGGATACACACAGGTGAGAGACCGTTTATTTGCGATTCATGCCGGAAGTAATTTACCGATGCAAGCAGTTTGGTGAGGCATCGGCGAATTCACGCAAGAGACAGGCTGTTCATCTGCAAAGCGTGTGGGAAGTCATTTTCCCAAATAGGTGGTCTGGATTATCATCGGCGGATGCACACAGGTGACAGACCATTCATTTGATCTTTGGCATCGCCCGTGGGGGGTTGCCCGCCTCCTCGGTCTCCGTGGCGTTCCGCCACGCCCCTATCCGCGGGACGGGGTCGGGTAAACCAGCCAGCCAGCAACCGTTCATTTGTGAGATATGCGGGAAGTCATTCACCGATTCAAGTAGTTTGGCGAAGCATCGGCGAATACACACAGGCGACAGGCTGTTCCTTTGCGTTACTTGCGGGAAGTCATTTACCCAAGGAGGTCATCTAAAATCTCATCGAAGGATACACACAGGTGAGAGACCGTTTATTTGCGATTCATGCGGGAAGTCATTTACCGATGCAAGTAGTTTGGTGAGGCATCGGCGAATTCACGCAGGAGACAAGCCGTTCATTTGTGAGATATGCGGGAAGTCGTTTTCGGATTCTGGTAGTTTGTCGAAGCATCAACTCATCATATGTAAACAGTGATTCGGGAAGTACTTTGTGGGACATACTTACGAGATAATGTGGAGAACTTTCATGTATATGAGTGATTTTATAACGGTGTTTGTGGTTTTCTCGGAGATTATGTTGATCATGATTGGGTGTTATAATGAAAACAATTATTAGAATCTATTCATTTTCACTTCTATGCATGTATTTGTTTCTCTTGTAGCGTGGGTATCAGATGGCAAAATGTGCTTGCGAAATGTATTTTTTCATAATTTACCCACATGGTTTTATCTCAGTAAACATTTACTGTACTGGCGAAATCTATTATCTGTTTGATTGCTAGTGCATCAACAACTTGTTTCGATAGTCATCTAACAATTAACAAACAACTTAACAGGAGCGAAACACTTCACTTTCACTTTTGAGGCCTGAGTCCGTGTACAATTTTAATAGCCTCCCGGTAGTTGCTCCATTCGTCTGTGTCGTCCTCTTCGAAGGTAGAGGTATCCGTATCCTCCCCATCAGAACCGTCTGCTTCAATGTCCTCATAGTCCGAATCGCTTGGCTCATCGTCACAGTCTTCATCTCCATTTCGCTGTCGTTTTCGTTGCCAAGCAATTCCCGTCCACGAGATAACCACTCATTAGGTGCAACAGACTCTCCAGTACGTCACACATGGCCTCTCGCCAACCATCTACAATTACTTTTCCTTCATTGCAACTCAGTCGTTCGCAGCCAGAGGCGATGGCTTGACATACAACGGGCTTCATAGTTTGCATCCCAACGTCACCTCCCCATCCACCTGGGACGAACACAATGTGCAGGTTAGGAATGGCAGCCAACAATGGAAGAGTGACTGCACTTCGATGTGTGCTGTACACGTCCATCACAAGGATCCAGTGCTCTGAATTGTTCTTGACGCGAGTTTCGTAGAGAGAGATGAGGAAGTTGACCAAAGTGAGTGTGCTCTGCCAGTGGGTGGGTGTATGTGCCTGGTGGGGAATTGAAGGCACATTAGGGCCGTTGATGTGAAATTTGTCAGTCTTTCCGGTCCAGATCACGTGGATGCAAGGAAGCACTTGACAACTCATTGTGACAGCCGGTGTACAAGTGAATGCTCGTTTATCATCCACACCGATGAATTTCACCTGCTTAGAGCCGGACTTGTAACGACCGATTTTGCTAACGCTTAGCAACTCCAGCGATGTCTAGTCGATGTTGATCACGAACGTCGAGTCAATGTTGTATCTGTCCATCAGAGCGAGAATCCTGCAGCGGAAGTCGTGTGCCACGTCATTGAAGTCCTTGGGTATCTTCTGAGTGGCTTTGGTGAACCGGCGCATCGTGAATCCGAACTTAAGGAAGACGCAGTTGACCCATCGCTGTGTGATCAAGTCCACGTACTCGTCCTTCTTCTGTTCCATCAAGAACGTTTTGAAGAGGGGCACACAGATACTGCTGTTCAGTGCGATACCACTGGTGATGTACTTCACGGCTAAGTCCATCAGCATTGCGGTCACCGTCAGAGGAATCTTCCGAGGACATCCGCTTCTTTCTTTCCTGCCGGTTCTTCCTTCCACTTTTGCCTTCAACCAGTTTTGTACGGTGCTCTTGTACAGACAGCCGAAGGTCTTCGTTACCAGCTTCTCTGCATACTCAATCTTCTTGAGAATTCCACACGCCATGCCGTCGGTAAGAATATAAACAGTTCTTTGTCGTATTCAGAGTAGTGTTTCTTGGCAAATGGCTCGCACTCGATGGGGCAATTCTCGGCAGTTTCAAGCTCCGCTACATTCATGGTGTCAGCAGGCATTGCGTCTCCCGTATCCTTCGTATCCAATATGATAACCCTCGTCGTTCTTCGCTAGCATCGTCTGTGGCCACCACGTGAAAACAGGATTCTTCTCGGCGAAAGATTGCTCCACACCTTTAGTCCTTTTCTTCTGAGACGACGTGAGAGAATTTCTACGCTGTTTAGCGTCCTCCGATGGAGCCCATGCAGCCGGGCAGTCCTTTGGTGGAAGTACTCTGGGTGCTGGGCAGGATCTTGTCCACGTAATCGTAGAGTGAACACTCCCAATAAAATAGGATTGCTCTCCTGCCACCACCGACGTTCTTTGGCATTGGCCACTTTTCACCCGTTCACCATGCCTCTGCTTTCTCTCAGCATCGACGGCTTCCTTTTTGTTCGCTATAGTTCTCTTTTGCTCCTCGGAATAATGAGGCTGATTCGAGATGGCTTGATCGATCGTTCGTTGTGTCAGCGAGTCATTGTCCTTGGGGGAGGACTTGAAGAACTGGTGTAGAAGACTCTGGTTGGACATGGACGGAGAATAACTGTTACAAACTGAAGTTCGAGTTACAGTGCAAAGCTATTCATTTATGGAGTCGGGCTGAAATCCCAGCTTAATCGACCAATCACGTATCTCTCAGCGTCATCAAGGGTACGCGCCTTCGCCTGAATATCTGCACACACACAGAATTCTTGGAAAAGCGTTAGCTCATGTCTAGAAATAGATATGACGATACTGTTGCTGAATGGAAAGCATGGTTACCAAACGTTAACGTGAAGAAAAGCCATCCATCGTGCATTCGTGCTTCTAAGTAGAAGAATAAGGAGAAATGTAATTACTGTACATAGAATGCCTTAGATAGATGGTTTTGTGCTAGAAATAAAGACTTAATTTCATTGTAGACGTTGTAAATTAACCCCATAACAAATATATAGTAATTCAGTTTATAGAGGTAAGTAGTAAGGTTATGGTTAGCCGATTTTTTCGGCTTTCGGCCATTCAGCACTAGGCTCCAGAAATAATTAATTTGAAACCGGCCATCGTCCGGCCACCTTGGATAAATAATTAATTGGCCGGTTTTTTTTCGCCAGTGCAGTATTTCGCTCTGGAATCAGTCGTCATCAAACACCAACTTGGATTGACATCAACGTCTATATTGAGCATGATATCTTTAAATTTTGGAAACTATTGCCTCACAATTAACTTTCTCCAGTCTGCATGTTGCATAACTATATGTTCTTTCTGCACCCAGGTATAATCAATCAAGTTGCCAGACAACAAAACTACAATCCCATGAAGATTCATGTCATACATGAGACACAAAAAATATCTACAACACGTCCATGGCACAAGGCATGACTCATGACCATTCCTAATCGCCGCAAGTCAAATCAGGCGACATAGAGATAAGGAATTTATATTGAGAAATGAACCACTCGGCACACATATGAAGGTGCACTAGCCAAATGAAATACAATCCGAATAGAACTTAAATGCAATCATGACCATACATTTCGCTCACCGGGAAAGAGCAGCACAACCTTCAACCGAAGTCTACGAGAGGAATTAGAGGCGCAACTTTGAAACTGGACTGCTCACTGTTCTTTTCACTGTCTTGATACTTGCCACACGTACAACCCTACCTGTACTTTTGCGAGCATAAACTATGAGAGAGAGAGAGAGTATTTGTATTTCAGGATGAAAATCAAAATCGCAAGGTAATAGAAGTTTCATCAGATCACGTACAATATTTTCAATCAATGTCGACAAAGCAAGAAGACAGTTCTGTGGGCGATTTGTGGAATTTGCTTCAACAAGAATGCAACCGTTTCTATAATGTGAGATTTATTGTGAAGAGGATGATCCTATTCGTGACATTTGACGTAGAAATCTTAAATGCATTTGAAGTGTCTTTTTAGAAAATTCTCGACAGTGTTGGAACTATTACATGCAAAAGGACACATTGGCAAGCTTGCCTACCCTTGTCATAAGCCACTGAAGGAGTTGCAAGTTGTCATCAGCAACCAATACTATCGACCCAAAACAGATGTCATCAACCGCGTCTAGCCATTTCTGTCGTTGTTGGAAGGTACCCAAATGTTTGTTGTCCCAATGTCACCAATATTGTTGCATCAGTGACTGCACGAGCTGTGATCGAGTTAGCCTGTTTCATATCAATGTCTGTCATATTTGGTTCGGGTAGTACATTTACAGCATCGGCAATGAGAAAATGATGTGGTGTTAATGTTTGTAAAACTGCAGGATGACATACACGCACGATTAATAGGTCTCGAATTCGTACATGATTCAGTTTGCGCTGAAAACGTCGTTATTTTCTCAAAGGCCATTATTCGCTACTTCCTGCTGTTCTCAGCATACTTGAAAACAAATTAGCGTCTAATATCAAAGGTCTGTTTCTTCGATGACACTATGAATCCTTAAATTACCTTCAACAGCTATGTTCCCGCTTCCTTTAAATTACGAGAATACCGAGGCCAACTGTCACTCGCCTCACTCATTCATAAAGATCAAATCCATGAAGACCTTTGATGTAAGTAGTTAGCTAGGTGATATTTCTCTGGAAGCACAATCAACTGTATTATCGTCAGTAGAAACAAAGCCTCATGACTGAAGGGTGAATGCCCTGAATATTGCTTAGATTGCCAGACTAACACAATGGTTGAACATGTCACGTTTGTATGTATTTCAGATTCTTTAAAATACTTGAATTACACAGTAATGATCTCTGAACTGCTCTTATCAAAAGTTCGAGAGGATGAGGTCTGCACAGCGCTAATATTGGTAAGTGAGCTTCTTTTACTGGAGCCACTCTTGCACACAGCAGGTTAGCAGTCTATCCAATACCTGCTGACTTTGTGGGATCATGCATTACTGCAGCATTCGCCTTTTCTGATGCGTCCCAAACAGGTGACATGTCCAAATCGTTGAAGTTGAGAGATAATGCCATTGTCATCGGCAGCACATCGAGACATGTGCAAATTCACTCAATATCTGTTCTCCATCCAGCCATTTCCTTAGATATAATCTCAGGTATGAGACTCCCTGATGTACAGGCTTGTCGTGGATATCCATGGATATCGTGTATCAATGATCTTTAAGCATTGAATGCGAGACTGCAGACGTAGACAGTCAGATGGTGTGCTTCTCGCGGTATTCTTGCAACTCAATATTACATGGTCATATAATTGCATTTCAAAATGTATTTATTATGCATCAACTTTCCCAAGTAAAAGAGCAATCTACCAAATATATGCGGTTTTTGGCGACGTCTCGAAGCACTAGTTCGTCGTCATGCGATATTTCACAATTACGGTATGCTGGTCAAGCATTCAATGTCAGGTGAATCAAACAAGTATATTTGACACTACAACAATTGCACTATAGTTCAAAACGCGGGAATTCATTGCATTAACAGAAGATAGAAGTCAAAAGTAAGTTATACAGGTAAGTCAACAAGATTGAAATCCAGTTCAGAAAACTGGAGCTTCTGCTCAGTCTTGCCACATCCTCTGAAGCCGCGAATGGCAATGACGCATGTTTTTATGATGTCAAATGATAATCTTTTGCGCATCCATGCAATCAGATTTGAATATTCCTGATTGTATTTCAGAGCTGTGAGATGTGCAATTCTCTTATAAAAAGTTTTGCATTCATTTGACATTCCCCAATGGTAGAGAAAACAAGAGGGGTGAATGTTGCCTTTTCAATATCCATGATTCTCTCATTGTATAATCGCTTCTTCTCTTGTTCATGCGTTCGATACATTGATTCAATCGATTTGTCAGTGTTAGACGGGGCGTTGGGATGGATCACCCTTACATCAAAAAATGCCTTTGTCTAATGCTGACCATGCACCCCTTGCAGATATATCTAATCTTGCACCATCAGCTGTATTAGCACCCGGATTCAATCGTTCACCATCAACAGGAAGTAAGTGGGGCTCTTTAACAACATCCTTGAAGATGTTATTTAAAACAAAAAGTCCTTCTTTGGAATGAGATACTCTATTCAAAGAATGTTGTATGCCTACAAGAGACGAGATAATCAATCATACGATGATATACAGCATAGTCAAGCATAGGGTGAGACACAACATAATCAAGCATGCATTGAAATACAATGTACTCTTGACATGTGCATGCACACATGCATTTTAGTATTTCTACATCTCCCCCCAGATTGCAACAAGACAAAACCCGGTGCAACCGAAATGTACAGAGAACTATAAAAGTGCATGACATGCGGCCTAAGTTAAGCAGTACGTGAGACATATTGTCCTGTCTGAGCATCATAAAAGCGCCTTTGTTGACGCTGACGAGATGATCGTCGCAAAGGCGGAGCAGAAAATTCACGTGAATGAGGGAAAGACACGGGCATGCTTGGTTCATAGAGAGTAGGCGAATGTGTGTTATTAAGCATAATTGGTTGCGTCACAGATCTAGCAGAGGATTCTCCTTTCAAGTTGGATGTCCTTGGACTGGTACCAGATTCTTCTACTGTAGATCGATGGTTGCTGGCGTCTGAGTTGTGAGACGTTGGCTCCTCAGCGATAGGTGCAGGAGGCGTACAATACGGCCGAGTAATTGGGGAAGGAAATGTGTCTGGAATGAGATTATGAGACTTATATTTCCGAAGGAATTGACGGTTCCGCAGGGTCAATCTACCAGAACCGGCAACCTTTATGAGGTATTGATCATTGTCTTTGCTTTCCATCACCACGCCATTGCGGTCCCATCGCTTCAGAAATTGTCCCGTTTGGTTTTGGATAAACACTTGATCACCAACAGACAATGGCTCCAAAGGTTGAGCGTGCTCACTAAGATATTCGGATGATTTGACGTACCTACTTTTGAGAGATCGTTCTTTTAGGTCCCAGGCAGTCTTCCATTGATTTGCAATTTGCGGGTTATCAAAAGCTGGGATATTCTTAGTAATGAAAGGAAGAGAATCTCGCAAGCGACGTCCGAATAGTATTTCAGCGGGCGACAAGTGGCAGCCGGGATCAGGCGTATTACGAAGCATGAGAAGGGCTCTGACCATGTTGTCGTTATCCAGGTTGCCATCAGATGATATATTGTTCATCAACATTCGCTTGACTGTTTTAACAGCGACTTCTGCTCTGCCATTAGAGGATGGGTGATAAGCTGACAAGATGCGATGATGAATACCCCAACGGTTGAAGAAAGCCTTCGTTGAGTGACCAACAAATTCCGGTCCACCGTCGCTGGAAACCTCCGCCGGGACACCAAACGTGGCAAAAAGCCTTCGCAAGGTCTTGCATAATCCGTCGGATCCAATGGTAGAACTACCCTTCCGAATTTGGAAGACCTCGGTCCAAGAGGAGAGGCGATCAGCTGTCACCAAGTAATAGAATCCTTTATGGAAAAAGAAGTCGCAGGCGATGGCCTCGAAAGGAGTAGTCGGTATAACGGGTTCTTTGGGCGGCAAACGGGCCTGGGAGGGAGCGATTCTGTTGCAATCATAACAATTATCACGAGTTGCTTGAATCTGTTGAGAAATCCCGGGCCAATATACTTCTACCTTCGCGCGTGCATTCATTGCAGTGACGCCTTGGTGTGCGGCATGGAGCGATTGGATAACTTCGGAGCGCATGGAGGAAGGAATAATTATTCTTTGATCCAGCATAGGCACACTATCAATTGCATGGAGATGATGCCGGTGTTTCCAGTACGGTTTGATGTCATTCGGCAAGTCGTCTTTCTTCATCGGAAAGCCAGATGAAATAAAGGACACAAGGTTCGCAATATGAGGGTCTTTCGTACTCTCAAGCTGAACAAGTTCCCATGTGATAGCTCGAAAGTTGTTTGCAATTACTGCTGCTGCCTCTAAGAGCTCGGTTTCCATATCAGAATCTTCGTCGAGGGAGGCAGGCTTGCGTAGATAGCTGCTTGGAGAGTTCGTATGGTTGTCTTCCCGGACTGACTGAACGGGGTTCCGGGAAGTTGCATCAGAGAAGTGATTATCTTTGCCCGGCATATGCTGAATGGAAAACCGCCATAAGAGGGTACGCTGCTTTAGTCGCAAGAGACGGGGTTGGTGATTTCATCGAGCAAACGATCGCCAAATAGTTTGGTGAGCGGCTTGTGGTCCGTGATGATCAGCAAATTATCGCAGCCCTGTGTGAAATACTTGGTCTGCTCCAAAGACCAGGCAATAGCTAAAGCCTCGCCCTCCACAGGTGCGTATCTAAATTTTGCTGGCCTCAAAAATCGTGATCCGGCAAGGGTTATCTTCCAACCGTCTCGGCATCATCCAGGTGCGAGTTTGTTGCAATTGCAGTGCTTCTGTGAGAGAAAAAACCCGATGCCTGTTTTTGACCAATCCGGACGCAAGCAGGTGCGGCGTGTTGGGTCGAAAATCTCAACACCTTCAATTATGGCGTTTACGATGATTTCATTGGAGCGTTTGAATGCTATATCGAGTTCTGGAATCCAAATGAATTGGTTTTTTGGGCTCTGCAGAGGTTGAAAGGGAGCCATGACTTCACATAGACGGCTGTAGTGACCCACTTGGTTGATAAGTCCAAACCAAGATCGTATATCGGTGACCTTTGTGGGAGTTGGGAATTCCTCGATTGCGCGTATATATTTTTCAAGGGGTTTGATCTCATTCTTCGTAATCCGGAATCCAGCAAAGTCGACTTCTCGTTGGCAGAATTGAAACTTTGCTTTGTTGAGGATAATGCCACTGCTACCAAGGAGATCAAGGAAATCGATCATTCTCCACCAGTGGACAGCCAAGTCGTTGTCCCACATAATTGTGTCGTCAACGCATTTCGACATCCGTGATAATTTCGTCGAATCTCCTAGCATATCCATCGCCGCTTGCAAGAAATACCTTGTACCGGTAACGGCCCCATGGAGTGATGAAAGTAGTATAATGTCGATCTTGAGGGCGGATTGGTACCGAATGGAAACCATTCCAGGCATCTGTGACCGACTTCCATGTATCAGGAGGGACAGCTTTCGCTTGTTGGAATGGAGGTTTGATGTGGTGCGTTTCCCGGAGACAGTTGGCGTTTAAAGGTGATAAATCGACGGTGCGTCTCGGAGTGCCATCTGCTTTGCGCGCTAACACCATTCTGTGGCACCATGAAGATGGTTCACCGATTGGGACTCTTTCTAAAACACCCAAGGAAACGTCGGCGTCAAGTTGCTGCTTTACAATTTCCTCCCAATGAAGGGGAATCGAAGCTGGTGTATGAGCAGCATGGGGTTGTGCACTTTCATCGACATGCAGGGAGATGGTTGGACCCTTCATACCAGGGAGTGGTTGGTGTGGACACTGGTTGAAGGTTGATGAGTGAAACCTTTCTATTAACCATTCCTTCATTAAAGGAATGTTCTCTTCTGCACATGGAAAAGGGAGCTTTTCCGGACGGGGAGGCGGCCTGTCTCGGACAGGACATCCACAGGAGGCGACTTTGTCGTGAACCGAGCATTCTTCGACTTGTCCGATTTTCGGGAAATCCTTAACAATTACACCGAGTTGGATAAGGGCATCTCGAGACAAATAAAATCGTTCAGTACTAGGAGTAATATAAGTCATAACGGCCGCAGTACGTTGGTCGCCGTTGCTGCTTGTGCCTTGTAAGCGAAGAAAAATGGCGCCCCAAATATGGATATCTTCTGTGTTAGCAGCGAATAATCTATGGTTTACCGGGATAAGATGGCTTTTCTTAAAACCGCATCGGAAGAAATCCGACAATCCCCATAAACAAGACTGGGCTCCTGTGTCAGTAACGACCGTAACCACTGAAGGTTTCACACAAGGAGTCGCGCAATGGAATTGATGATAGTCTTCCGAGTTGACGGTAACTGTGAGCTGCAATGTGGGATGTCGCATAGACTCAGCGTGTTTCCACCCAAGCTCTGAATCGAACAGCATATGACTGAGAGTAATCACCGGATTCCTGGTAGCGTTTGAAATACTTCCAATGGAGATGGCTCCCTCGTCACCATCAGTGGGACTTCGATTACCAGCCATAGTGGTATTAGAACTTGGTCGTCGAGGATTGAGCTTACGCCAACAGTCGAGACAAAATTTTCTTTCGATCATTTTCTTGTGTCGCTTGCTCCACGAGAATTTGTCCATCTCAGCACGGCAATTTTGACAATTCACATGCTGTGCAGTCAAGTTTTTCTTGGTTGTTTGGCGATAAGAGGATACAGCATTGGTTGAAGCTGAGGAATGTCGATTTAGAGCATCTCTTGCCATTTCTTTGGCCTCTATGAAAGAAACTGCTTGTTCGACTGTACTGTGGTCGAGCGCTGGCCAACCGAGAACTTCTCTTTTCAACTCATCCTCTGCTAAACCTGAGACAAGGACATCTTTAGTAATAATGCTAGTGAAATCAACAGCGTGGCCACATCTAAGTTGTGGACAGCTGATAGTGTAAGCGCAGGTAGCAGCTTTTCCTTTGATACGTGCGAAAAATGAACGAACATTTTCGCCGTCACACTGTCGAAGGGATAATAAATCAGATCGGCGAACACTGATAGCAACCGGTATCACAGCAAGTTTCTTTATCGCCGCAAGCACATCATGCTCGCTACGGGTAATGATGTCGGGATCACTGCGGAGTAGGTCGTTCCCCAACTCCTCGTCACAGCATTGGAAGAGATGCTGGGTCGTCTCGATCGCAGACAGATGGGTACCGTGCTTGAATAAGTCCCATCGGGCTTTAAAGGCGTTCCATGTTTCTTCCGAAGAGCCACCAGTGATATTGGGACGAATCAGTTTTGGAGGTTTCTGCTTTGTGGAATGGGAAGTGGGGGCTGCTGCTCTTGTGTGAACACCGTTGTGTATCGTCAGGAGGGCGGCCGCAACAGCTGCGTCCACATCGCTAGTAGCATATTCGCAACCGGGATACGGACAGTCAATGATCGGCATTATCGTGGCAATTGGCAGACAACATAAACAAAAAGTCCTTCTTTGGAATGAGATATTCTATTCAAAGAATGTTGTATGCCTGCAAGAGACGAGATAATCAATCATACGATGATATACAGCATAGTCAAGCATAGGGTGAGACACAACATAATCAAGCATGCATTGAAATACAATGTACTCTTGACATGTGCATGCACACATGCATTTTAGTATTTCTAAATATTCAAAAGGGCGACCGTTGTATCTCTGATAGTATTATGTCTCAAGAACACGAAAATACCTTTCTTGCAGATCAAAAAATGGTCATTGGAATTTTCCTTGCCACATGAACATACTTCAGGGCAATCAGTGACTTGTAATCCATATCTCAAGGATATGTCATCATGAAATTCCTTTTTGTTTAGCAAAAAGTCATTTTCTTCGGACGGAATTGCTGTTAGCCAAGAGGACGTGCCTTTCTCACACAGCAATGATAGCTGTCTTTTCTTGCCATCAGCTAAATTGTCACAAATTTGAGTGAATAATGTCTTTATTTTCTTTTCTTTTTCTTTCTTGATTTCTGAAGTAATTTTCGAGTTAGTCTCGTTATTCAATGTATAGTTCATATTCTGATCAATAATTGCTTCCCAAGTCTCTCTGGTAATCTTCAATGAGTTTTCATATTCTGATTCCGCTGTTGTAATGGGATCAATAATGGCGATGCCACCAAAACGCACAGGGAGTGATATTATTTTTCGATAATCTTCAGGCATTCGTCTGCCGCATATTGCAGGCAAAAGTTCATTTTGTATAACTTCTTCGATTGGTTGGAGCAAATTTGAAATTCTCGGTGTGGTTCGCATTAAAAAAATTCCATCTTCTTTGAATACCATGTACAAATGCAGAATAGGCCAACTGTTGTTCAGACTTTGCAATTTCAGAAATAGCCTTAGTGTTCTCCTTCCATTTGTTGACTGCTTCTTTTACGAGCTTTTCTTTTGATTCTTCACTTCCAATAAAGGATCCTAGGTATCTCTGACCTTCAGCTGCTATATTGATTTCACCAAATATTTTTTTGCCTTCATTTTCATATTCTGGTTTGACAAGTAGCCATGTCTTCGAGGATTTTTGGGAATTATCCATATTTTGGACCTGTATTTTTTAATTCATTCCACCATCTCGAAACTGCTTTCACAGTGCCGCCACTAACTGAGTCATCTGCATACCATATTGTCTTGGCATCTGGAGAATTACTTCTCAAGTGGCTGACAGGCTTCATAATAGCACACGCATAGAATGACATTGCCAAATTATCACCTTGTGTAGTCCCTCCATTCGTTTTCAGCATGATGTTCGTTCCGTTCATAAAGAGATCTGAAGGCTCCTTGTCAGTGTTTTTCAAATATCGAGCAATAAGTGGACATATATTCCCGACATTATGAAAGCCAACTTTCCTGTTCAACTTGTTGAAAGCATTTTCAGCATCAACCAATAATATGCATTCAGTATTATCATCTTCATAAATTTTGCGTAATCCATGTATCGCTGCCTCAATTCCTCCCTTCAATCCACCACATGTTTGCAGAGGTGCTGTGCAATCACTAATATCTGACTTGAAGCAATTTGCTGTTGCCTTCCCAATTATCCTCCGCACAACTTCACCGATTCCCACTGGCCGTATTCCAGGTTGCTTATCTAGAGGAACCAATCTAGATGCAGTGAATGCAGTAAGATAGTAATATGGGATGTCACTTGTTTCAATTTTTCTAGCCAGCTCCGCAATGCAACTACAAAGCTCACTACATGCAGTTCCAAATGATTTCGAACATAGAAACCTTCTCCATCCTTCTGCATCTATCCCAGAAGGACCGCATGCTCCTTTTGTATATCTAGCGGCATCAAAAATTGCTTTCGAGTCGATGTTTTCGTAGATTACTTCCTTGGGCTCAATAGCCTCACGACCGTAAAGCACATCATTTTCGAAAATGTCTTCACCTTCGGGATGCTTGTTTTTTAGTTCTTGAATAACACCGTCATCTATTTTCAGTATTGATGTTTTGCATGATGAGATCCATCGCAGAGCACACGATATGTTCCCCTTTAGCATCATTCTCGTAAAAACCTTCATCACTCCTTGCTGTGTATGTTTCGAGCTTATCATTCTTGCTTGTATAGCTTGGCATTCTTTCATAAAGTTTTGAAGATCTCCTTTTCTCCACAATTCCAAACGTTTTTCAAGATACCTGATGTGATCTTTTGTCTTCGATCGCTTTGATGGTTTTTGTAGGAGTATCGCACCAAATAGCATTGCCAACTTCAGTGCAATAGGAGCTAAATTTCCACCATCATTGAATTGTCTGAACAGCTTTGTCATCTCTATCAAAAATGCTTTGCCTGCAGCTCCTGATGGCAACTTGAAGATGTTTCTTCTCCATTTCATTGCTTCATGATATGCATCATCTATTCGTGCAAACAGCTCAATGACCTTCATGGAACCCCATGTCAAATTTTGAATGTCATCTGGAATGCAATGTAAACAAAGCCTGTCGAATTTCTTCAAGCGACGAGATTTCATTTTCAGCATGTTTCCACATTGTATATGGTATTGATCTTGACATTCTGCACAAATAATCTTGGTGTCACTAATCTCAAAATGAAGTCTACATTTCTTACAGAACTTTTCTTCTGTTCTTTCGGACGACTTTCTGTCTCCATACAGCACGAATTCAATAGTTTCATCAATTGATGACATTATGATTATTGCTATCTGTTTTCTACTTAGATCGGTAAGTAATAATAATATGCAAATTGATCCAATGCGAACGAAGGGCTTTTGAATGCATGAGCAACGCGTTGGTAAAGCTGTATGTCAGGTGAATTGACAATAATGACGCTCACATTATCGATCTACGTCACACTGGTAATATGCACGACAATCAAGACATAAAGTCTATGAAAGAGTGAATGCACGGCTACAAATGTCGAAGTATAGAAACTATTATCAAAATGCATGCATAAATGATTAAAATAGAACATAACAATTATGTGAATGCTCTAACAGCATGACCAATGGAACAACAAAGGAAAAATAATTACATGTACAAATCAATGAAGAAGATTAAATATGGAACAACCTATAGTCATGAACTCCTCTTTGCCATTCAGAGGTGGTTTCAGTTGCCTTATAGGCATGGCTTCATCAATTCGGCAACGTATTTCACATTTATGGTAAATGTAAATATTTCCTTGGGATGCTAATTATGAGAATAAGAAGAATGTAGGAATATACATGTAGCTTTACTTGCCTGTAGGTACGAGTATTCCGAGACTCGATCATGTAAGAAACGGGTGGTAGTGCCCATGTAAAAGACATCACACACATTTCACAGACTCCTTAGTAAGCCACATTGAAGGCTGTACATGATTGGGGATCGTTGATTATACATAAGCGTTTGGAATATGTTGAGAAGCGCTTATTTTTGTTCAGATGTTGGGATAAATTATTTCTTGATTTATTTACGATGCGCATGTTAAGATCGGAATTATGTATTATGTATTGTAGTCTATAGTTGAATTTGTCAGTGATGAAAGGCACTTTCAACAAATAGAAGTCAGTGAAGTCATTTTTTGGCACTTGCGGCGTTTAGACTTCGCTCTCATGTATAGATGTTCGATTATATCCATTATCCGCGAATTTATTAACCATTTGAGATGCTGCGAAAGCTTCAGCGTCATCTGAATTGCATAATCTATCCACACATCGGAATTCCTCTATAATCGCATTTCTCTTAATTGAAGCTGGTAGAGCTGATGATGAGTGAATGAAAATTCCTCTGCTTGACTCTTTACAATAGAATTAATGATCGACAGCGCCATCGTCATGAATTTTGATGACTGTATCAAGTACAGGAAGATAACCATCATTATCTGGAGTACACATTTCGAATTTGATAGTGTTATTAAGTTGGTTTACACGAGCAATAGTTTGTTGTAAGTCGCCATAATCACAACGCAATCATCAATATATCGTAGAAACATTAGTGGATTGGATAATGTTCGTTTGGAAACTGTCGACCTCTCCAGGCGGTTCATAACCAAAATTGCGAAGGTGGAAGATGCCTTGGAGCCCATAGCAAGCAAGACCTCTTTTTCGACACTAGAAATGTCCATCAAAATGAAAGGTATTCCGTCTTGAATTCGTTCTCATGGGAACAAGGCCGAAGCAATTCTATCATAAAGGGCTTTTATACTTCTTGGGAGACAAGCTAATCGGAAATGCATATTGTGTTTGGAAGAGGAACAGAGACTTATGAAGTGTGAGAAGAAGAAGTGAGAAATAGAGGGAAAAGAAAGTGATGGAATGCGACAAAATGCCATGTTTGGAAGGCCTTGGATTCAAATAAATATCGAAGAAACGGTAAAAATTGAAAGACAGGGATGCGAGATTGGAGAAAGAAGAGGTTAGCACTCAAATGATTTTGTCTGCAAATACGTTGCTCCTGGAGGCTGCGGAGAAGTTGAAGAAAGCAGTCAAGTAGAATGATGCAACTGAAAAGTGTAGACCATGTCTGAGACCACGACGAGCAATTTGAAAGCACATTCAACGCCCCAATTGACTTGTACATTGACCTTTAATGTAGACATAGAATCTGATAGCCACTCCATCACCATGAAGTACATTCAACACCTCAATTAACTTGACATTGACCCTCCATGTAGAATTAGAGAACTCTCCTTCAAGGAAATATGTTGAAATCACTGTCAAATTATTGTGATACATTATTGATGTAATACATGCACCATGTAATACTAGGAAACTTCTTTGAATTCAAAATCGTCGAAGGTTACAAAAGTTAATATAATTCGCAAAATTGTTGGCCACACTGATGTTTAAAGTTGAAAATTGTTGTCGGATTTTCACTGATCTTCAGCACTTAATGAAACAGAAACAATGTATTTGACTCATTCTCTAGTAGAATGTTTAACTTCATTGTGATCGTTGGCTTGCTTCAATTTTATAACTGAATCTAAAGTATGAAAAATGACATTTGACCCAATCCCTTGCAACGTGTGATTCCGTTAGACATAAGTGTCTGCAAAATGTACCCACATGCATCGATGAGTCCTAGTCGGTTGGTCAGGAGCATTGTATTGTATTGTATTCAACGATCATCAATGATGAAACCAAATATATTTCTTCTGGTTAGGTAAAATAAATATGAAAAATTCTGACCGAATCAGAATTTCAGTTATCAATGGCTTATGACTGACTGACATCAGTTTTGTTTATTAAGATAAGATGATTCTTATTCGCTTTTAAAAGTTATATGTTTTCCTCGTTTCAGGTCCACACGGGGATGAACAATATACCAGAGGTCAAAAGTGAAGACAGAACATTCAAATGTGAGTTCTGCGAGAAGTCCGTAAGCAGTTCAAGCAGCTTGATAAGGCATCGGCGAATACACACAGGTGACAGACCGTTTATTTGTGAGTTCTGCGGGAAGTCATTTGTCAGCTCAGGTGACTTGATAAAGCATCGTCGAATACACACAGGTGACAGACCGTTCATTTGTGAGTCCTGCGGGAAGTCATTTGTCTATTCAGGTGACTTGATAAAGCATCGTCGAATACACACAGGTGACAGACCGTTTGTTTGTGATTCATGCGTGAAGTCATTTACCGATTCAAGCAGTTTGATGAGGCATCGTCGAATACACACAGGAGACAGGCCGTTCATTTGTGAGATATGCGACAAGTCGTTTTCGGCTTCTGGTTGTTTGGCGAGGCATCGGCGAATACACGCAGGCGACAGGCCATTCCTTTGCGAAGCGTGCGGGAAGTCATTTACCCAAAGAGGTTGTCTAAAATCTCATCGGCGGATACACACAGGTGACAGACCGTTTGTTTGTGATTTGTGCGGGAAGTCATTTACCGATTCAAGCAGTTTGGTGAGGCATCGGCGAATTCACACAGGAGACAGGCCGTTCATTTGTGATTCATGCGAGAAGTCGTTTTCGGATTCTGGTAGTTTGGCGAAGCATCGGCGAATACACACAGGCGACAGACCGTTCCTCTGCGAAACGTGCGGGAAGTCATTTACACAGGCAGGAAGTTTAGAAACTCATCGACGGATACACGCAGGTGACAGGCCGTAAAATTATGAGTCATGTGGTAAGTCCTTTAACCAACCAAGTAGTTTGGTAGCTCATCAGCTTGCACAAGGGATAAGCAGTCATCTTTAAGTTTTGCTACAGGCCTGTAGTGAATCGGTAGACTCTAGTGGACGTTCAAAAAAATGTATTTTGATAAATTGTTTGTGAAGTGATAGAAAACTTGTTATCAACTCATCATATTTAAACAGTGATTCGGGAAATTCATAGTGGGACATACTTGTGACATAATTTGGAGAACTTTCATGTATATTGTTGTGTGATTTTATAACTGTATTTGTGGTTTTCTCGGAGATTATGTTGATCATGATTTGGTGTTATAATGAAATCTATTATTAGAATCTATTCATTTTCACTTCTGTGCATGTATTTGCTTTTCTTGTAGCGTGGGTATCAGATGGCAAAATATGCTTGCGAAATGTAACTATTTTTCGTTCTGGAATCAGCCGTCATCAAACGACAATTTGGATTGAAATCAACGTCTTTATTGAGCATGATATCTTTAAATTTTGGAAACTATTGCCTCATAATGAACTTTCTCTAGTCTGCATATAACACAACTATATGTTCTTTCTGCACCCAGGTATAATCAATCAAGTTGCCAGACAACAAAACTACAATTCCATGAAGATTCATGTCATACATGAGACACAAAAAGACCATTTCTAATCGCCGCCAGTCAAATCAAGCGACATAGAGATAAAGAATTTTATATTGAACAATGAACCATTCGGCACACATATGAAGGTGCACTGTTCTTTTCACTGTCTTGATGCTCAACACACGTACAACCCCACCTGAACTTTTGCGAACATAAACTAGGGAATGAGTATTTGCATTTCAGGATGAAAATCAAAATCGCAAGGTAATAGAAGTTACATCGTTTTCGTTGCCAAGCAATTCCCATCCACGAGATAACCACTCATTAGGCGCAACAGACACTCCAGTACGACACAGATGGCCTCTCGCCAACCATCTACAATTACTTTTCCTTCATTGCAACTCAGTCGTTCGCAGCCAGAGGCGATGGCTTGACATACGACGGGCTTCATAGTTTGCATCCCAACGTCAAACCGAGGTGGTTCTGCATCGGGCTGTAGTCTTCCGAGCTGCTGCAACTTCTTCGCAAACCACATACCAGTAGCATTTCGGATGGTGTCCTTGAAGGGTTTGTTACATGAAATGTTCAGCAGTTGAAGCAAGCTCGTCCATCCACATGGGACGAACACAATGTGCAGGTTAGGAATGGCAGCCATCACAAGGATCCAGTGCTCTGAATTGTTCTTGACGTGAGTTTCGTAGAGAGAGGTGAGGCAATTGTCCAAAGTGAGTGTGCTCTGCCAGTGGGTGAGTGTATGTACCTGGTGGAGAATTGCAGGCATATTAGAGCCGTTGATGTGAACTTTGTCAGTCTTGCCGGTCCAGATCACTTGGATGAAAGGAAGCACTTGACCACTCATTGTGACAGCCGGTGTACAAGTGAATGCTCGTTTATCATCCACACCGATGAATTTCACCTGCTTAGAGCCGGACTTGTAGCGACCGATTTTGCTAACGCTTAGCAACTCCAGCGATGTCTCGTCGATGTTGATCACGAACGTCGAGTCAATGTTGTATCTGTCCATCAGAGCCAGAATCCTGCAGCGGAAGTCGTGTGCAGCGTCATTGAAGTCCTTGGGTATCTTCTGAGTGGCTTTGGTGGACCGGCGCATCGTGAATCCGAACTTAAGGAAGACGCAGTTGACCCATCGCTGTGTGATCAAGTTCTTCTTC
Source organism: Prostheceraeus crozeri (assembly GCA_907163375.1). Taxonomy (NCBI): domain Eukaryota; kingdom Metazoa; phylum Platyhelminthes; order Polycladida; family Euryleptidae; genus Prostheceraeus; species Prostheceraeus crozeri. The sequence goes on from CAJQUW010000738.1 coordinate 69,880, forward strand.
TTTTCCATCAAGAACGCTTTGAAGAGGGGTACACAGATACTGCTGTTCAGTGCGATACCACTGGTGATGTACTTCATGGCTAAGTCCATCAGCATTGCGGTCACCGTCAGAGGAATCTTCCGAGGACATCCGCTTCCTTCTTTTCTGCCGGTTCTTCCTTCCGCTTTTTGCCTTCAACCAGTTTTGTACGGTGCTCTTGGACATACAGCCGAAGGTCTTCGTTACCAGCTTCTTTGCATACTCAATCTTCTTGAGAATTCCAGACACCATGCCGTCGGTAAGAATATAAACAGTTCTTTGTCGTATTCAGAGTAGTGTTTCTTGGCAGATGGTTCGCACTCGATGGGCCAATTCTCGGCAGTTTCCAGCTCCGCTACATTCATGGTGTCAGCAGGCATTGCGTCTCCCGTATCCTTCGTATCCAGTATGATAACTTCCTCGTCGTTCCTCGCTAGCATCGTCTGTGGCCACCACATGAAAACAGGATTCTTCTCGGCGAAAGATTGCTCCACACCTTTAGTCCTTTTCTTCTGAGACGACGTGAGAGAATTTCTACGCCGTTTAGCGTGCTCCGATGGAGCCCATGCAGCCGGGCAGTCCTTTGGTGGAAGTACTCTGGGTGCTGGGCAGGATCTTGTCCACGTAATCGTAGAGTGAACACTCTCAATAAAATAGGATTCCTCTCCTGCCACCACCGACGTTCTTTGGCATTGGCCACTTCAGTCCAATATCTTCGATCAGTTTCACCCGTTCACCATGCCTCCGCTTTCTCTCAGCATCGACGGCTGCCTTTTTGTTCGCTATAGTTCGCTATAGATGGCTTGATCGATCGTTCGTTGTGTCAGCGAGTCATTGTCCTTGGGGGAGGACTTGAAGAACTGGTGTAGAAGACTCTGGTTGGACATGGACGGAGAATAACTGTTACAAACTTAAGTTCGAGTTACAGTGCAAAGCTATTCATTTGTGGAGTCGGGCTGAAATCCCAGCTTAATCGACCAATCACGTATCTCTCAGCGTCATCGAGGGTACGCGCCTTCGCCTGAATATCTGCACACACACAGAATTCTTGGAAAAGCATTAGCTCATGTCTAAAAATAGATATGACGATACTGTTGCTGAATGGAAAGCATGGTTACCAAACGTTAACGTGAAGAAAAGCCATCCATCGTGCATTCGTGCTTCTAAGTAGAAGAATAAGGAGAAATGTAATTACTGTACATAGAATGCCTTAGATAGATGGTTTTGTGCTAGAAAAAAAGACTTAATTTCATTGTAGACGTTGTAAATTAACCCCATAATAATATATGATGAACAAATATATAGTAATTCAGTTTATAGAGGTAAGTAGTAAGGTTATGGTTGGCCGATTTTTTCGGTCATTCAGCACAAGGCTCCAGAAATAATAATTTGAAACCGGCCATCGGCCGGCCACCTTGGATAAATAATTAATTGGCCGGTTTTTTTCGCCAGTACAGTATTTCGCTCTGGAATCAGTCGTCATCAAACACCAACTTGGATTGACATCAGCGTCTATATTGAGCATGATATCTTTAAATTTTGGAAACCATTGCCTTACAATGAACTTTCTCTAGTCTTCATATAGCACAACTATATGTTCTTTCTGCACCCAGGTATAATCAATCAAGTTGCCCGACATCAAAACTACAATTCTATTAAGAGTCATGTCATGCTTGAGACACAAAAAATATCTACAACACGTCCATGGCACAAGGCATGACTAATGACCATTCCTAATCACCGCAAGTCAAATCAGGCGACATAGAGATAAGGAATTTATCGTAACATATTGAGCCCAGGCGCTTCGGAGAACTTCGCTTCATTCTATCATCCTTTATTTACGACCACATTGCAATTTCAAAGACAATGTCTTCTTCGTGAGTGGTTTAAATATAAAAGCACACGTTAAAATCAATCAGTCATCAAAATAATAGAAAATTTAGTCCAATAGAAAGCTATACACGTAAAAACAATGGTACTGAAGTAGTGTTACTGTTTAACAATAAAGACCTGTCAGTAGCGGCAATGAGTACAGATTCTGCGATATGAGTATTATTCGTTCGGGCAATGACAGAGAAAGCGGAATTATCGTTCACATGGTTATGCAAGGTGATTTCAGTTGGCAGGGGGCGACCTTTGATGTGTTCGTTAATTCTAGTTTGCGAATGCCTAGTCGTCTCACCAATGTAACCATTTGGACAGTGTTCACAAGAAAATTTGTAAATGACATTTGAGGAGAGACCAATAGGCATTCTGTCTTTTCTATGAAAGAAGTTCGCAGTTTTGGTAGTCTTGAAAACAATAACAATTTTGGAATCTTTCAGAATCTTGTTCAACCGATGAACACGATTGCGAATTTCCATTTCTGACTCTTTAATGTATGGCAATTTCCAGTACACAATTTTCATAGATATATCACCAGCGCCAGGATTTTCAGAGACGCTGTCAGAATTTTCAGAAACGCTTTGATCGTTATTGTTAGACCTATTGCTGTGATTGACAGCTCTGTCTTCGACCTTCCGTTTGACATCCAGAATGAAGTTGACACTGTAACCATTGCGAATGAACAAACTGATAATGAAATCACAGGATTTCTTGTATAGAACGTCAGTGCTGCAGATCCGTTTAGCACGATTGAAAAGACACTTCATGGCAGCTTGTTTATATTTCTTCGGAGCATAAGCACATGAAGGAATATAAACTCCACAATTAGAAGGTTTATAATGCCACGAAATATCGAACACAGAATTGTCATCATGAATAATCTCAGTATGAAGGAAAGCAATAGAACCATCAGATTCAATTTCGATAGTGAATTTTATCTCATTGCTCTGATTATTCAGGAAATTTAAAAATGAATGCGCAGAATCTGTACTCATAAAAATGGCAAAAATGTCGTCTACATATCTCTTGTAGAAAAGAGGCTTCTGTCCAGCATATGCACAAATTTTTCTTTCAATTTTATCCATCGCAAAAGCAGCCATGGTTGGTCCAAGGGGAGATCCCATGGCCATGCCTTCTTGCTGAATGTACAACTCACTATCAAACGAGAATAAAACATTTTTGCAAGCTAAAGCAAGCAATTGACGCAAAGTGTTCATTTCGACAGGAAGAAGATTGTGATCTATAGACGAAATTATGTGCTCAATAGTGGAGCTGACGGGGATGTTAGAAAAGAGACTAATCGCGTCAAAGCTAACGAAACAGTTGTTTTTAGGACAATTTCTTTTGAAATTATTCAGCGAGTTAACGAATTCAAAGGTGTCTTTGAGGGTAAACTCCTTAGGTATATGAGGCTTGAGAAACGAATCCAGCCATTTCGAAAGATTGTATTTCGCAGAGTTTCTCATACTAAGAATAGGCCGGTAATCGGGATCACTTTCATTTTTATGGATTTTCGGTAATCCATACATGGATGCAGGTTGGCTATCAACCGCACGAATTTTCTGGTAAATGTTTTCTGATATCTTTGCATCATTCGTCATTTTCAGGAGTGAGCAGGAGTATTCTTCATTTTGAGGGTGCATGGTGGTGCTATACACCAAATGCAAATGAAAGCTTTAAAAGAGATCACCAAGAAGACCGAAGAAGAAATCAAAGCAAAGGAAGAACGATATCAGATTGCGATATCGGATCTCTCAGACTTCGAGAAGTCGTTGGTCAACAACCTCCTGCATCATCGCTTTTCAAAGTCATCATATAAGATAAAGAGGCGTCACGCCAAAAAGCTGGACATCCTCTCCATCAGCAAAAATGAACCTGCTAAAAGACCTGTCGGTAAGCCAACTTTGACAAATCTGTCGTCCCATTCTCTTAGTCAGGAAGAAGTTGAGATCTTAAGTCTTGGTTTCATTATGTGTTGGCCGTCCAAAGTCAACATTAATCTTGAAAAGGCTGAAGCTGAATCAGTCTTTTATCAGCGCAGAAAAAGCAGTGCTATCTCTGATGTAGGCGATGACATCGCAAAAATTCGTGGTATTTTTCGTTCTTATTACAGCAAAAATCGTAATTTGAAGCGTCAATGGCTTGGCAAAATAAAATCTTTAATCAACCTTTCTAAAAATACTGATCTCTACAAATCCAAGGCTGACAAAGGCAGCAACATAGTCGTTGATGACAAGTCCAACTAACTCGGAAAAATGTCTCGCATTGTTGAAGACAAAACGAAATTTCGCAAATATGAAGCTTCACAGAGCTCCGATAAGCATCCTTTCATTTTAGAGGATCGTCTCAACAGACAACTCCTGAAAATGAAGAATGATGCAAAGATATCAGATAACATTTACCAGAAAATTCGTGCGGTTGGTAGCCAACCTGCATCCATGTATGGATTACCGAAAATCCATAAAAATGAAAGTGATCCCGATTACCGGCCTATTCTTCGTATGAGAAACTCTGCGAAATACAATCTTTCGAAATGGCTGGATTCGTTTCTCAAGCCTCATATACCTAAGGGTTTACCCTCAAAGACACCTTTGAATTCGTTAACTCGCTGAATAATTTCAAAAGAAATTGTCCTAAAAACAACTGTTTCGTTAGCTTTGACGCGATTAGTCTCTTTCCTAACATCCCCGTCAGCTCCACTATTGAGCACATAATTTCGTCTATAGATCACAATCTTCTTCCTGTCGAAATGAACACTTTGCGTCAATTGCTTGCTTTAGCTTGCAAAAATGTTTTATTCTCGTTTGATAGTGAATTGTACATTCAGCAGGAAGGCATGGCCATGGGATCTCCCCTTGGACCACCCATGGCTGCTTTTGCGATGGATAAAATTGAAAGAAAAATTTGTGCATATGCTGGACAGAAGTCTCTTTTCTACAAGAGATATGTGGACGACATTTTTGCCATTTTTATGAGTACAGATTCTGCGCATTCATTTTTAAATTTCCTGAATAATCAGAGCAATGAGATAAAATTCACTATCGAAATTGAATCTGATGGTTCTATTGCTTTCCTTGATACTGAGATTATTCATGATGACAATCCTGTGTTCGATATTTCGTGGCATTATAAACCTTCTAATTGTGGAGTTTATATTCCTTCATGTGCTTATGCTCCGAAGAAATATAAACAAGCTGCCATGAAGTGTCTTTTCAATCGTGCTAAACGGATCTGCAGCACTGACGTTCTATACAAGAAATCCTGTGATTTCATTATCAGTTTGTTCATTCGCAATGGTTACAGTGTCAACTTCATTCTGGATGTCAAACGGAAGGTCGAACACAGAGCTGTCAATCACAGCAATAGGTCTAAGAATAACGATCAAAGCGTTTCTGAAAATTCTGACAGCGTCTCTGAAAATCCTGGCGCTAGTGATATATCTATGAAAATTGTGTACTGGAAATTGCCATAGATTAAAGAGTCAGAAATGGAAATTCGCAATCGTGTTCATCAGTTGAACAAGATTCTGAAAGATTCCAAAATTGTTATTGTTTTCAAGACTACCAAAACTGCGAACTTCTTTCATAGAAAAGACAGAATGCCTATTGGTCTCTCCTCAAATGTCATTTACAAATTTTCTTGTGAACACTGTCCAAATGGTTACATTGGTGAGACGACTAGGCATTTGCAATCTAGAATTAACGAACACATCAAAGGTCGCCCCCTGCCAACTGAAATCACCTTGCATAACCATGTGAACGATAATTCCGCTTTCTCTGTCATTGCCCGAACGAATAATACTCATATCGCAGATTCTGTACTCATTGCCGCTACTGACAGGTCTTTATTGTTAAACAGTAACACTACTTCAGTACCATTGTTTTTACGTGTATAGCTTTCTATTGGACTAAATTTTCTATTATTTTGATGACTGATTGATTTTAACGTGTGCTTTTATATTTAAACCACTGACGAAGAAGACATTGTCTTTGAAATTGCAATGTGGTCGTAAATAAAGGATGATAGAATGAAGCGAAGTTCTCCGAAGGAATTTATATTGAGAAATGAACCACTCGGCACACATATGAAGGTGCACTAGGCAAATGAAATACAATCCGAATAGAACTTAAATGCAATCAGGACCATACATTTCGCTCACCGGGAAGGTGCAGCACAACCTTCAACCCAAGTCTATGAGCGGAATTAGAGGTAATAAGTTACATCCTGCCACTGAAGGAGTTGCAAGTTGTCAGCAGCAACCAGTATTTTCGACCCAATACAGATGTCATCAACCGCGTCTAGCCATTTCGGTCGTTGTTGGAAGGTACCGAAGTATTCGTTGTACCAACGCTTCCCATATTGTTGCATCAGTGACTGCACGAGCTGTGATCGAGTTAGCCTGTTTCATATCAATGTCTGTCATATTTGGTTCGGGTACTACATTTACAACATCGGCAATGAGAAAATGATGTGGTGTTAATGTTTGTAAAACTGCAGGATGACATACACGCACGATTAATAAGTCTCGAATTCGTACATGATTCTGTCTGTGCTGAAAACGTCGTTATTTTCTCAAAGCCCATTATTCGCTACTTCCTGCTGTTCTCAGCAGACTTGAAAACAAATTAGCGTCTATATCCAAAGGTCATTATTTGATGACACTACGAATCCTTAAATTTCCTTCTATTGTGGTAAGCTATGTTCCCGCTTCCTTTAAATTACGAGAATACCGAGGCCAACTGCAACTTGCCTCACTCATTAAGGAAAATCTTTGAATTCAAAATCGTTGAAAATTGCAAAAGTTCACATAATTCGCAAATTTGTTGGCCACACTGATGTTTAAAATGATACATTGCATTGTCGGATTTTCACTGATCTACAGCACTTAATTACAACAGCAACAATTTATTTGACTCATTCTCTAGTAGAATGTCTAACTTCATTGGATCGTTGACTTGCTTAATTTGATAACTGAATCTTAAGTGTGGAAAATGGCATTTAAACCAATCCCTTGCAACGAGTAATTCCGCTGAACAGAAGTGTCAGCAAAATGTACCCACATGCATCGATGAGTTCTAGTCGGTCGGCTTGATGAGTCAGGAGTATTGCATTGTATTCAACAAGCGACATAGAGATAGGGAATTTATATTGAGAAATGAACCACTCGGCACACATATGAAGGTGCACTAGGTAAATGAAATACAATCCGAATAGAACTTAAATGCAATCAGGACCATGCATTCCGCTCACCGGGAAAGAGCAGCACAACCTTCAACCGAAGTCTACGAGCGGAATTAGAGGCGCAGCTTTGAAACTGGACTGTTCATTGTTCTTTTCACTATCTTGATACTTGCCACACGTACAACCCCACCTGCACTTTTGCGAACATAAACTGGGGAGAGGGAGTATTTGCATTTCAGGATGGAAATCAAAATCGCAAGGTAATAGAAGTTACATCCTGATCGCGTACATTATTTACAATCAATGTCGACAAAACAAGAAAACAGTTCTGTCAGCGATTTGTGCAACTTGATTCAACAAGAATGCAACCGTTTCTATAATGTGACTTTTCATCGTGAAGAGGATGATCCGATTCGTGACATTTGACGGAGAAATCTTCAAAACATTTGAAGTGTCTTCTTAGAAAGTTCTCGAAAGTATTAGCACAATTACGCATGGAAATGGCGGATCGGCACGCTTGCCTAATAATCATAGATGAAAATTTTCCGACTTTTCCGACCTTTCCGACTTTTTTGGATGAAAATCATTGGGTCTCGAGATTCGTCCAAAAATGAGAAAATACAGATAGGGGGTACCCCCTCCCCCTATTCATATATCTAAACAGTATAATTTTTGATTCGCCAATATAACATGACATAACAATGTGTACAACATATGATATGTTAGTCCACGAAGATGTTTGATTGAATCTCGGTTTCACCTTTCAGGTTTTATTCACAGTGACTGTAATACACAAAGAAAGAGTTTATTTGTGATCTAAGTAGGATTTTTTGGAATCCGACATTGTCTGTATCCGTTTATGTTGCAGATTGGCGTTTCCCTTCGTTTTATATTTTGGCTACAACTCATCAACTGATGATACTAAGTCTCTTTCCTATCGACTTCAAATGTGGTTGGATGCATTTTGGACATCATGAAAGTGTTTCAGCGGTACCTCAAAATTTTTCAATCTGACGAGCCACAAATGCATAAGTTGTTTCCTGAAATAGTGCTTGTGATTCGAAGCCTATCAAGTTGGATTATGCGTCCTGAATCTCTCGCATCTTGTTCAATTGACAATTTACTGAACACCGAGCAATTGTCAGATGAGGAAATGTATCTCGAGCCTGAAGATGTTTTTATTGGACCAACAGCAACCAATTATGTGGAGAAGAAAAAAATTTCAAAATTTGAAAAAAAAGAAATTATGAAAATTTGGGGTGAAACTTCGCACGCCATACGCATGGTCATTGACTACCTCCTCAAAAAATTGCCATTTCAGAACAGAGTTGTCGAAGCCTTTCAAGTGCTAGATCCCAAAGCAAACAACCAAGACACTCCAACTGTTTGATATTCTGTTGTCTGCTTTTGGCCATTTTGTCTCCAATCCTGGCTTGACAAGACAGGAGTTTCTATTCTACATAAACGAAACCACACATGAACAGAATACAGAAGAACGCATTGATTTTTTTGGCATCGAGCTACCCAAGAACAATCAAATTTGAGAAATATTATACTGACTGTACTGAGCTGTTTTTCAGGACCAAAAGTTGAAGGAGCATTTAGTATTATGAATGCAATCAAAACAGAACAACGACCTCAAATGTCGGTATCTTGAATTTCTGCTTCACTTACCATGGTGTACGAGTCAAAATTGCCGAATGGGGGATTTCGATCTTTTCGCAAGAATGACCCATTACGCGAAGCTCCAGATAAATTATTGATAAAGTCAATGCAAACGTCATGGAAGGAATTGCGAAGAAAGCAACAGGAGATACGGGAGCTAAAGGCACAGAAAAAAATGCTGACCGATAGTAACATACAAAAAAGAATAAGATAACAGCGGAAAGGAAAATTCGACTTGCTGAACTTCGGGCTGCTAAGAAAAAGAAGCAGGAGGCTATAGCTAGATTGCGTGCTCTTCCTACAGTTCCCAAGAAACGAGCGTTTTGCTTGAGAGACACTCATGTGAGTGAAGATGCAAAAGAAGAAATCAACCAGGTTTCAGAACCCGCCGACATTTCATTTGTTCCACCTGTCAATAAAAGACGACGCCAATTATCCATCACAAACTTTTTTGCCAGGCAATAGTTTGAGCCTCTAAAAGATATTTGCATTTACTTTTTACTGTATCTGAGATCTCTGAATTTTCCATTTTAGTATGCTTCTCAGTTTTTAACTTTGTATAGAGTTTCCATCCAATCTTTGACCAGGTTGTCGTAAAAACACCTTCTCTCCAAATAATGCCTCTATCCATAAACTCTAACATTCGACTTAAAACATCAATACTTTGTATGCGTACAAGCACGCATCATGTTTCTTCTAAGTGAATAATTTCATGGATCAGTGGTTCATTTTCGAGAGAATGTGTTATCTCTTCACTGTTTTCACTTCATCATTTGATGTCTCTACGCTGTACAACCAATCATGAAAAGGACTACCTGGCCAACTTCCATAGTAATTTTTAGAATGGTATTATTGTTAGTAGAAGATGCAATTAATTGTGTAATTAACCAATTAGTATATCGTGTTTTGTTAGTGGAAGGTTTTTACATTTTCAAGATCATCACAGAACTCTTTGTATTATTGTTTTTTAGTCAGTAATCATCGAATTCATCCAAAATTTATATCTGAAACTCTCAGACCCTATTCGACTTCATATTCTATCAATTTTTCACTGAATAGAGAACCAGGTTATCCCTTTCAACAAAGTAAGAGAAGCCCTGACCTTGATGTTAGTTTCTTTACTCCCAACACGACGGCTTGAACTGTAACACCGGCTATTTATATAGCCATGTGTAACGGTTGAAAGGCCTCGCGTTAGGAATAAAGAAACTTGATCAAGTTCAGGGCTTCTCTTACTTTGTTGAATTTACATTTAATTATTTTGTTATGAACTTCTTGTAAACTCTTAATTTGTTTCCCTCACTATGTCAATATTCTCTCGTACAAGTAGGCCTATTTTATGTAGTTGTTATGTATGTCTGATGATTGATTTTTCAACGCATTAGGCCTATCGAGATATCCAATGTTACATTTTATTGTTACATGGTTACCAGTTTGTAATTTGTTATTCTGATAATTACAAAAAAGCATGAATAATGCATGACTTTTCCATTAACTATCATCGGAAAATTTATAAAGGGGATAAAGCTTATTTTAAGGTGTAGATTACTATTCACATATGTGACTATTCAGTCCGACCAAGCTTTAGGGTAAAGTGATTTAAAGTCAGGGTTGGCAAAAAAACCACTTGACTTCAAAAAACCCAATAAAACCCACCCAGCCCCACAAGCCAAATGACGTGATTATGTCGTCTACTAGACGTCTAATTTCCCGTCTTGCTTAGTTGTCTTAAAGTCGTAAATAATGACCGATGTGTGTCGTGTCTAGACGTTAGACGAGACGATTTACGACGACGATATTAGACGTCTTAGAGTTATTAATATTTCTATATATAATTTCCTTAATAAGTCGAAGCTCAAGAACAGAATATATAATCAGAAAACTTTTATTGATAATTTTTAATTCCACCGGAAAATTGTTCCGCAAGTATGCTCTGCACTATGGTCGACGTCCTCTTGGCGATGGCAGATATCCTTTTCCCACTTCGTTTGTCTTTCCACTTTTATCACTTTTATTTTCCTCAGTAGTTTGTTTTCGGTGAATAAAACAGAAGAAAATGCTTCATTATTATTCAGAAAGAATTTTAAAACTTAAAAACTTGAGAAAAATTTTACTTTTTGATTTTAATTCAAAAGTTTGCGGAAAATAGAGGGAGCGCTTCACTACTGTCTACTCTACCCATAGAAGGATTTTTTACACTCTTTTTTTTAATTCATCAATTCCATTAACAAGCAGGAAACATAACCATTCTCGTTACCAAAACATTCACGAACTTACATACAATATTTTGTAATAAATTATATGTCAAAAATCACTCAATTTTCTCTACTTATATTATCATTTTATCATCTCTCTACATTAATTGATTGATTATTGATTATTCAGAATATTTCTCACCTAGATATTATTGATTTTTTCGATATTCTGTGGAATATATTTTTTTTAAATGTAAATATATTAAAATATATAAATTAACAGAAATGTCATAACTAAGAAACTACTAGAAGGGAGAGCTATCAACACAATGCTCACTGCTACGACTAGTCACGGTAATAACGACAGATATCATATGTAATAGATTTTGACCCGAATCGAAGGGAAATATTATGCTAATTTGTTTGAACCGCAATCACCAAGAGCCTAATCAAAACATAAAGCCAACCGCCACACCCAGCAAAACGTAAGAGCGAAAGAATCGAATCCCGTAACCAATGACATGAGATGATTTTGTTAGCTTTAATTGATAACAGAAAGGTTTTCTTTTATTTTTTATTTTTTTTAAAGCTTTTGACAATAAATTTTTAATAATTTATGTTATATCACTAATTAAACTATATAATAATAGGAAACTTAACAAAATCAATATGTTAGTAGTATTATACAGGTTCTTAATCACGAGAAGTTTATGTGTATAAGTATATGTTCAAAAAGGCATCAATCTATTGGTTTTGTAATCCACATAAGACATGATGTCTGGGCTATTTTGAGAGTTAAAAAGCAGGAAACCAGTTTGTCTAACAGATGATCTCACCCAAAGCTTATATTATTCAGGCATGATAATGGCAAAAGCCTATATTAAGCCCCATTTTTAGCGTCAGATGAAGAGATAGTTCATGTCACTAAATAATAAAAAGACAAATCATTGATCTTTACAAATAGATGATATCACGAGAATATAGAAGATCGACTGAAAATAAAAAAAATGTCAGGTGACGGAGTTGATTGTAAAACTTTGATGGGGAACATGAATATGTTCCAAAAAAAATTATGAGGAAAAAAAATGAAATTCAATAAGTCGTTTTGAGCCACTGTGAAATGAAGACCGTGACGCGTGAAATCTTTCTGCTGCACAATGTGATTATCGATGGTGACGCCGTCGGTTCAAAGTCAATCGCAACGTGAGTCGTCGGGGTTTCATCTGTGCGCTGATTGCTCTATCGAAAAAATCGATTCAAGGTCAGTCTACTGGCGAATGAAATGAAAAATATTCTAATCATCAGTATTACAGGCTTATCCATGCATCGAATAAAATATACGTAAAAAAAGACTTACTGCATCTAATCTTTAAAATCATCGAAAGCAGATCAGTCCCAAAATTCCTATAAAATTGTGAGATTCTTGGAAAGTAATACTGCATCCAAAATTTAAAGATCTTCATTATAATTAAAAGAATGATGAGTAATCAATCGAATTTATCTTCTGTAAGATGATGATGAAATGATGATTATCTTAAATTTGAAAGAGATAGAAATTAGCTAAAGAAATTTTTAGAGATTAAAAAGAATCGAAAGAAAAGCAAGAAGATGAAAACAATGAGAGAGAAGAGAGAAAAGAGTAAGAAAGAGGAAGAGAACTGATAGAGAAAGAGGAAGAGAGGAAAAGAAAGAGAAAGAAGAAAATAAGAGAAGAGAGAGAGAGAAGAATAAGAGAAAGAGAAGAGAAATGAGAAGAATGAGTGAAAGAGAAGGCGAGAGAGAGATAAAAAGGAGAAATGGTGAGAGAGAGAATAAGAGAAGAAGAAAACAAGGAAAGAAATAGAAGAGTAAAAAGAGAGAGAGTAATGAGAAAATGAAACTAACGACGTCAATAAAAATTTTTTGATATCACCGATAAATAAAAACAAACAGTATCAAATATCGAAATTATTATTAATTTGATTTTGATATAACCTGTTATGAGAGACCTGTGTGAGAAAATAACGTTCCTTTAACTTTTTTCAGCAAACGTACATTAATTTACAGTTCAGCAGAAAAGTTATATGTAACTCTTATATTTGGTATAAAAATTGGAAAAAATTTGCAAAACGGGCAACACTTCAAAAGAAACTTTTGTAAGCAACTACATTGTTTACAAAAAGTTTCAGCAACGTTTATTTATTTTACTTTTTGTAAACCAAAACAAAGTTTCAAACCCAACAGGCAAGGCAACTATCACCAAGTAAACGTGTTTCACCAAACGTGTATTTTACGTAGGCTGGCATTTTTACGTAAAAAACCGCAGATACCGTTGGGTCTACGAGGCAAATAAAAGGCTTTTTATAAATGGCTCATTGGGTGCTTTGTATTTTTATTCCTGGATCTCAGAGTCTATTCAAATTTGACAGTCTAGACAAAAAAGGCGGAGTTTAGACGCTATTATACAAAAAACGTTGATATGATTTACTTCGTCTGACGAGAGAAGTAGTCTTGTTGTTTTATTCAGACAACAATCCATTTCCCAAAAAGTGGCAGGGTGGGTTTTATTGGGTTTTTTCAAAATTTCTTCCGTAACACTCAGAAAGAAAGGGCTGTGTTATAACTAAGTCCTCCCCCTTACAGCCGACTACATCAATTATCATAACGAATCTTAACTTTCCGTTTTACAAGTAAGACAACTTTTTGACTGTTGTTTGGCAGTGAAGCAGAATACGTAACATACTTCGTTCAGGTTACTTAATAACACCAAACCTTTATTTCTTGATTTACACGTCAAATATAGGTGTACGTGTATTAAGGTTTTCGAAAATTTTCCGACTTTTTTCGGAATCGGAGTTTTCATCCCTGCTAATAATCTAGCACGGATATTCCCTCACGGCCCTGACAACCTACGTGCAGCTCGTTATCTGCACTGCTACCTGCTATGTGCTATGTGCAACTCGTCACCTGCTACTCCAGCGCGTTATCTTACAAACGGCGGTGGTCAACGTTAATCTGCCTGATTGCGCTTCCTCGGTGGCACAGAGCGACAAATTGACAGCCCATGCACTGATCGATGGCGCAAGGGAATTCTCTTACGTCACTGCGAGACTCACAGAAACCAGCAGGGCTCCAATTATCGAACAGGAATCATTCGTCATTGAAGGTTTCGGTTGTCAGACAAGCTCTCTTGTGAAACGTCGACGAATTCTACTACAGTTACGCAATCGACGGGACGCTACATCGATCCTATGCAAGCTCTGGATCACGGAGAAGATCTGCAGTACCTTACCAGGATCCACGATTGACGCTAACGAACTCCCTGCTGGCATTCGTAAGATCGCTCTTGCTGACGAATATACAGGTGGGCCACAGCCCATCGTCATGTGTTAGGAGCTGACTGTTTGCATGCTTTGTTTCTGTCCGTGCCTCCAATCATTACGCGTGGCCTGAGTGCGTGGGACACTGTCTTCGGCTGGGTTCTCTCGTTACGCTTGAACTCGAGTGACTTCTCCACCTTTGTCAATATCGCACGCACTGTTGTTCTGAGGTCTTCGCCACATCCTTGTGATCCGAGTCAACTGTGGGACCTTGAACACGTCGGTGTTAGAGTTCTTGATAGCTCTGTTTCGCTGAAACCTCCGAATTGGTCTGATGGAAGATACGAAGTCTCACTCCCGTGGATCAACGACGAACTACCGTCTCTGAATGCTGACCAAGCAAGTGTACGTCTGGAACGATTCTTCCGCTTGCCGAGCAACTTGCAAGATGAATATCGCGAAGTATTTCGTGAGTGGATCAGCCTTGGCGTTATTGAGCCTACTGATCGAAGTGGAGGTAACCACATTCCTCACCATGGAGTTGTCCAAGGTTCCAAACTCCGTGTCGTTGTTGATGCCTCGGCTAAGCCCCAGAACGGTTCCAGTCTGAACTGCCTGTTTCATCCAGGCCCTACTGTCTCCCTCGATCTGGGCGCTGTCCTACTTCGATTCCGTTTGTATAATTGTGCAATGACTGCCGACATCCAGAGAGCCTTCCTTACTATTGTTATTGACGATCGTGATCGCTCATTCATCAAGATTCTTCTGCCGTCTGGCAAACCGTATACATGTAGATTCACCAGCCTCCCTTTCGGTCTCAATTGTGCTCCTGCGATCCTGAATCACGTGATCAAGCACCACCTGAACTCCGAGACTTCAGAACCACTGTCCTTGAGCACTGGATTATACGTCGACGACCTGCTGATTGGAGCTCACTCGACCACAGAACTGTCAGATCTCCGAAATAGTGCTGAGACTCTGTTTGAGAAGGCCGGCATGAAACTGAGAAAGTTTGCAACGTGTGAAGCTGCACTAAAACCAACCTGGTGTCCCGAGAATGACGAGGTCAAGATCCTTAGACTACGTTGGGATTTGAATCTTGACAAGCTATCCATCAATCACTTTTTCGACACCTCCGAAAAGGCCTACGCCGCCTTTGTTTACCTCAATAGTCCGACTTTTGGAACTAGACTGATCTTCTTTCGTGCAAGTCTCGCTCCGTTGAAAAGAAAACTGTTGACATTGCCGAGACTCGAACTCTTGGCCGCCGTGTTAGGCTGCAGAATCTTCAGCTACGTGCGCAGCACTGTACCTGAACTTAGTCTGTTGCCGTATCGATTCTTCTCTGATTCGATGATCGCGCTCGGATGGATTCGCAACAACTCAAAGGGTCTCGTTCGAAACAGAGTGCAGGAGATTCGTGCAGGGACTTCTATTGACTCCTGGGACCATATCGACACAGCGATCAATTCAGCAGACCTACCGACACGTGGAATGTCAGCTAATAAACTTGCAAATTCGACGTTATGGTGGAATGGCCCGCCACAACGTCCTCCGAGAGCCGTCACACTTCGCACTTTGCCACATTCTCGTGACAGTCCTAGTCTTCCTGTGAGTAGATGGTCATCATGGAGAAAGGCCTGTCGAGTGATCGCATAGTCTCAGGTTCGTCAAGAACGCAAAGTCATCAACTTCCGAAAGACTCACATCAGACTTATGCGCTACTGAGATCCGTCATGCTGCATCTGTGCTTATCAAGGATTCTCAACGCGGAATTGACCCAGCCATGAATGATCCGAAGTACAAGCTGTTCGTAGGAGACGACGGAACCCTACTCAGTCGCCTATGCACGAATGAGGACCCATTGCCCTTCATCAACTCCACGTCACCTGTGTTTGCCCTCCTCGTCAACCTAGCAGTCACATCATTTACCTGCTTGCGGACGCTACTCAAAGGTGAAGTCGAATGGTTTTTTATCCCAGTCCGTTCGCCTTGTTGTGGCGGATTCTGGGAGAGGATGGTAGGAACAGTGAAGAGAGCACTGATCGCTACGGTCTCTCGTGCTTCTCTTTCCCTAATTGAACTACAGACAGTCGCAGCAGAATGCGCAGAGCGAATTATTCGTCGCCCTCTGTGCATCATCAATGAAGATGAGGGTGACGAGCCCCTCACACCTGCACACTTCTTGTATGGCTGCCTACCTCTGGCCCTAACAGACCGTTCGATCAGCGACAGCACTTCACTGTCCCCTGAGATCCTTTGTCATCGCCCTTGATTATCGTCTCTGATTATGACGAAGCAATCATCCACATGACGACGATAAAAGAAAGGCAATTTGCCTTCGTACTTATAAAATTTACTTTCTATCATGTCTAGCGCAAAAGCAGCCATGGTAGGGCCAAGGTTTGAGACCATGGCCACACCATTCACCTGATGATAAAGTTTGTTATCAAAACTGAACAAAATGTTCGTGCAGGCAAGGTTTAATAAATTCTTTAAACCAATCTCGGATAAAGGAAAATCGTCAGTAAAGTCGATCATTGAGATGATGTGGTCAATAGCCTTTTTCACCGGTATGTTAATGAAAAGATTCTTTACGTCGAAACTATAAAGTTGAAAATCCTCATCCGGTAAAGAAAGTTTTTTCAAAGATTCCACAAACTGAAAGGTGTCTTCGATGCAAGTAATTTGGTGAGGCATCGGCGAATTCACACAGGAGACAGGCCGTTCATTTGTTAGATATGCGGGAAGTCGTTTTCGGATTCTGGTAGTTTAGCGAAGCATCAACTCATCATATGTAAACAGTGATTCGGGAAGTTCTTAGTGGGACATTCTTACGAGATAATGTGGAAAACTTTCATGTATATGTGTGATTTTATAACTGTATTTGTGGCTTTCTCGGATATTATGTTGATCATGATTGGGTGTTATAATGAAAACAATTATTAGAATCTATTCATTTTCATTTCTGTGCATGTATTTGTTTCTCTTCTAGCGTGGGTATGAGATGGCAAAATGTGGTTGCGAAATGTATTTTTTTCATGATTCACCCACATAGTTTTATCTCAGTCAACATTTATTTCGTTCTGGAATCAGCCGTCATCAAACAGCAACTTGGATTTACATCAACGTCTATATTGAGCATGATGTCTTAAAATTTTGTAGACTATTGCCTTACAATGAACTTTCACCAGTCTGCATATAACACAACTATATGTTCTTCCTGCACCCAGGTATAATCAATCTTGCCAAACAACAGAACTACAATTCTATTAAGAGTCATGTCATGCATGAGACACAAAAAATATCTACAAGACGTCCATGGCACTGGGCATGACTCATGACCACTCCTAATCGCCGCGAGTCAAATCAAGCGACATAGAGATAGGGAATTTATATTGAGAAATGAACCACTCGGCACACATATGAAGGTGCACTAGGTAAATGAAATACAATCCGAATAGAACTTAAATGCAATCATGACCATACATTCCGCTCACCGGGAAAGAGCAGCACAACCTTCAACCGAAGTCTACGAGAGTAATTAGAGGCGCAGCTTTGAAACTGGACTGTTCATTGTTCTTTTCACTGTCTTGATACTTGCCACACGTACAACCCTACCTGTACTTTTGCGAGCATAAACTATGAGAGAGAGAGTATTTGTATTTCAGGATGAAAATCAAAATCGCAAGGTAATAGAAGTTACATCAGATTACATACAATATTTTCAATCAATGTCGACAAAGCAAGAAGACAGTTCTGTCGGCGATTTGTGGAATTTGCTTCAACAAGAATGCAACCGTTTCTATAATGTGAGATTTATTGTGAAGAGGATGATCCTATTCGTGACATTTGACGTAGGAATCTTCAATGCATTTGACGTGTCTTTTCAGAAAGTTCTCAAAAGTGTTGGAACTATTACATGCGAAAGGACACATTGGCAAGCTTGGTTACCCTTGTCATAAGCCAATGAAGGAGTTGCAAGTTGTCATCAGCAGTAGTTTATAGTGTGACATCCGGCGCGACGCTTCGCTTCGCTTTGCTTCGCTTCGCTTGCGCCGGATGTCACACTTTTGCGGGGGTTTTTCAAAATTTTCAAAAAAATCAAAATTTCAAAAATTTAGGTAGATTTCAAATTTCACGTGGCCGAAGGGCGAAAATTTAAGTTGTCTCAAAATATCACGTGGTCTAAGAATTTTGAAAATTTAGGCAGACGAAAATTTAAGTTGTCTCAAAATATCACGTAGTCTCAATATACCAGAAGATTGTATTCAAAATATTTATTCAAAATATTCATTTAAAAATGGAAGAAACAAAAGTGGATGAAACAAAAGTGGAAGGAACCTCAAGAATATATCCTTCGTTATCATATGAACGTAGTTCTACTTTAATGGACATTGAAAAGATTAACATTGAAAAAATGAATAAAGAAAAACACAAAGATAGAGTTAGGTATATGAAAGATAAGGAATCTCAATTATTATTAAGATTAGTGCATTATAAAAAATTAAGAAAGAGATGGACTAAAGTTAAGAATGTAACACAAGGAATTGGCATATTCTTAACAATAAGTTTAGGTGCTTTGACAATTGTTATATCTTCAGGTGTTTTAGTAATTCCAGTAGTTGCTACAGCTTTAACAGGTACGGGTGTTTTTGCAACTTCACTTGTTACAATGTTAGATAAATCTTTAATAACTAAGAAACGAAAATCATTAAAAACTAAGCATTTACATATTAAAGAAGTCTATGATAAACTACATTACTACTTTCAAAGAGTATGTGATGATAATGTTATTACGTTAGATGAGATTGAAAAATTTGATCAAATAGCTAATGAAGTAAATCAAATATCATTTCAATCACAGACAGAAAAAGTTGATGATAAAAATAAAAAGGATGGCAAAATTTCTAGTGATGCTAAAATTTCTAATGAAGAAAATGACAAATTTTTTTTAGAGGAGCTAAAAACTTTAAGCGAAAATTTAAGCAAAACTTTATTAAACAAAACTTTATTAAACAAAACTTAAAACGAGAAAACTTTAACCGAGAAACCTTTAAACGAAAAGATGTTAGACAACAAAGAAATAAAAAAATAATTTGTTCAGTAAAATGTTTTTGCTGCATTCCAATGTTACCACAAAATTCAAATATTATATTTTAAAAATGGATAAAATTAAAGCTGATAATTTTAAAAGAATAAAACAATTAGAAGAGTTAATAAAACAAAGAAATATTATGAAAGAAAATCATCTTCAACATAGAATGATAAAAGCTGGTATTCAATCTGATATGTTTGAAAAAATGCAGCAAACCGAGCAAGTAAAAACTGATTTTGAAAAAACTATGAAACCATTTAAAACTCTTGAAAAAGAAAGTACAAATAATGATAAACAAATTGATATAACAGATCCAGAGCACAAAACTATATTAGATGACTATGGATTACTAGAATCAAACATTAATAAGAAATTACCAAAATCTATGCAATTTGAACATTCTATTTCATTTATAGATGGAAAAACAATACCTAGATTTTATCTCGGACAAAAAGAAATATTTCCACAACCTTTTCGAGGTATAATTTTTTCACCAGATAAATCTCCTTTTAATTTAGATAGAAATTTTGTTAATCTTTTAAGAGGAGCAGATTTAAATAATTATGCTGTAGAAGATCTCATAAAATATAAAGCTATGTTAGATAGAGTTGGTGCAGTAAAAACTCTTAGACGTTATAAACAATTAGAAAATTTATTATCAACGGGAGTTAAAGTAGGAAAAGGTTTATCTGAAAAACAGAAAACAGAAACAACCATATTTTTACCAGATGATCCACAAGAATTACTAAATAGATTAAATATTTTAATATCTGCAATAAAAGAAGGACATAATTCTAGTTTCAATGAAATTCATGCTATATTGAAAAGACTGTTAGAAAAGAAGATTCTAAATGAAGAGGATTATAAAAGTATAACCGGACATCTCTGATGTCCTCCAGGGCTTCGCCCGAACCGGACATCTCTGATGTCCTACAGGGCTTCGCCCGTAGCTGAAATATGTTGTTGTTTTACTTTTTTCATAAAAAAATATTTATTTAATTTTTTTAGTTTAAAAATGTGTTCAGCAGATTTAGACAAAATTAATAATCATTTAGAAAATTTGATAGAGATTTTGGGTTCATCAAAATTTAGTACGACGTTAAAAATTATAACAACTACTTCATCACACACTTGTAAGTTAGAACCCATTCTACATTTGGAACAAAATAAAAATTATCAAATTGCATTGACTAGTTTCTCCACATTTAACACTATTCAAAACGTTATCAAAGATGTGAATGATCAATTTAGATATTCTACTGATAAAGGCAAAACATGGAAAATATTAACTTTTCTTCCTGGTTCTTACGAAGTTGAAACAATATCAAATGAAATTAAGAGACATTTAGGTATACCATTTAAAGATAAGAAACAATTACATTTTGCAGTTGAACCGGCAGTTAATAAATTTTCTCTTACTTTAGACGAAAATCATCAAGTTGATTTTAATCATGATAGATCATTGTCAAAGCTATTAGGATTTAATAAACAAACCTATAGTCAAGGTTATCATTTAGGTGAGAAGATTCCAAAAATAACTGAAATAAATTCAATTGTTGTACATTGTGACATTATTGAAGGAGGATATATAAATGGTAAATTGTCAAATTTAATATTCAGTTTTCCAGCTTTTACTGTACCCATTGGTTATAGATTAAATGTATTTCCACAAACATTAATATATTTTCCTATTACAAGAAAAACTATTAACAACATTAACATTAGAATCACTGATGAAAAAGGACAAGAAATAAATTTTGGAGGTGAAGAGATTATGATAGATCTTTTGGTTCGGGAGGTATAAACTCCCGTTCGAGAGGTATAAACTCCCGTTCGAGAGGTATAAACTCCCACGCGAAGCTAGAGAAGTTTAATTTTCTTCTTCTTTAGAAACAAAAGAAAAAATAATAAAGATAATTTTTTTTATTAAAAAATGATTGAACTACCTCCATTAAATAAAAAAAAACTTAAATTTAATCATCATCCAAATTTATCTAATAAAGTTTTGTCAGTTATTTGTGGAAGATCAGGATGTGGAAAAACATATCTATTATTTAAAATTTTAACGACTCCAAATTTTTTGGATTATAACAATCTTATAATTTATACAACAACAGCAGAACAACCCGTCTATCAATTTTTAAAATATGGATTTGAAAATAATCTTAAAAAAACTGCAATTGCTTCATTATTCAAAGAATATGAAAAATCTGAAGATGAAGAAGAAATAAGTTCGTGGTGTGAAGAAGCAACAAAAAATAATCAGTTAGTAGAATCTAATAAAAATAAGCATATAAAAATACAATTAATAGATGATAGTGGTAATATGCAAGATCCTAGTAAACTAGATAAAACAATGAAACATTGTGTAATTTTTGATGATTGTGTTAATGATAGAAATCAGTCAGTTCAGAGAAATTATTTCACAAGAGGTAGACATAATAACTGTAGTGTATTTTATTTAACACAAAGTATGTATTCATTAGACGGAAGTGTTATTAGAAAGAATGCAAATATATTTATACTATTTGAAATAAATGCAAGAAACTTAAGTGATTTGTTAAGAGATTTATGTGTAAGAAATAAAGATGAATTTAAACAATCGTGTAACAATGCTTGGTCAAAAGATTATGGATTTATCACAATTAATATTGATAAAAAAATTCATGAAAGAGTTATAGAAAATATTTTCGAGGAGTGATCGAACGGAGTGACCGAACGGAGTGGCCGAACAATTTTTTCTTATAAATTTTTTGTTAATAAAAATAAAAAAAAATATGTTGAATGATTATAAGATAGAACATGTACCAGTTTTAAAAGATTATCGTCATCCTACAAATCCTGTAAATTCGAAGAAAGAAGTTAGATTTTATTATCATCATAAATACGTAGCGCTCGTTACAGATTATAAAACAAAACATGGTATTCAACCGTGTGTTAAAAACAAAAGACTTTCCACTTTGTTTAAGAAGTTTCCGAGTATTTTTGGCGTATAATAATTTATGGTGGTTGGTTAAGAAAGAACATTTAACAGCACATGAATTAGAAACATTACATCAATTACATATTCCTGTGTATATGCAAAAACGGAACCGAGGTTCTATGTAAAAATTCATTTTTTCTTTTAAAAAATATGAATCGTGAAATGTCTCTCGGACAAACCTCTAGGATTGATGAATTAATCGAGAAACAAATTGCTGAGTTTGATGCACAAATTAAACATAGTAAACGCAGTAAACGGATTAAAAAACAGAAACGTACTAGGCGTAGTATTAGACGTAATACTAAAAAACAGAAACGTGGAACAAAAGAAATAATAGAAACTCCTATTACTGATATCTTTTTCGATGATAGAATTAAGGATGAACTTGGTGATGATTTATGTAATTTATTTAATCCAAATGAAATTAAATATGAAAATGTATCTTTTATTAATGTAGTAAATGATATGCGGAAACTTTTAGCAAATGGTAAAATTATTAATTTACTTGGAAAAGTTATTAAAGATCAGGAAAATATAATTCAAAATTTTTACGTAACCTTCTATAATAAAAAATCATTTGAAACATGGTTTTCGAATCTGGATGAGAAATCCGATGCTAACGAATGGATTTTTACAGGTAATATTAAATATGAAGATTTTGGAATGAAGTTAGTACAAAGATCGCATAGAGGGGCAGGGATTAATATGAAATATAGAATCAAAGAATATTTCGGTGAATATTGTTATATTCCTTCTGAAGATTTTTGTTTTATTAAATGTTATAATGTTTTACGAGGTTTTAATGAAGAACAAGGAGAAATGATGAAAGAAATGTTTAATAATTTTTTATATAAAGAGAAAGCCACATCCAGAACAGGAGTAATGTCAAACTGTAAATTTTCTCAATTCAATAAATATTTTGGAGAATGTGTTCAATATTATAGTCCTGCCAATCGTCATTTAAATCCTAGAGGAATTGAAACGTTTCATAATTATGTTTATTACAATTATTTTCACGCAGGTTCAACAATTGGTCACTATTGTTTAATTAATAAATCTCATAAATTAAAAGCTATTAGAGAAATTGAAAATAATTTCAAACCCATATATAAAACAGTTACTGATGAAAATCTAACAACGCGTCCATATAAAATCATAACAAAGAAAAAAATTGACTATGGTTCAACATATATTTGGGATCTCGAAACTTTTCCCGATCCTAACTGTTCAACAGCTCATCCTATTCCTTACGCTGTAGGAGCTATTAATTTTAATAAATTTATATGTTGTTTACCGAAACAAAGATTGAAAGAATTAGAAACACGTTTGCTAAGTGATATGATTAAAATTAAACGATCAAAAGATGAAGATGAAATTAAAAAAACTTAAAAAACAGATTAATGAGTATAATAATTTAACTGAATTAGAATTTAATAAACTTCAAAATTGTGTGAAAATATTTACGAGAACTGAGGATGATGAATGTTCGATCGGGGGAAACCCAGAGGACGTATGTCCGATCCATCAATTTTTTAAAACTCTTGGAAAATTTAATTATTCTAGAGTAACTTTAATAGCTCACAATTCATCAGGTTTTGATTCCTATTTTCCGATAAAAGCTAATTTTAAATTATCTAAACCGCCTCTTAAAACTTCAAGAGGAATATTGACTGCTTCATTACAAAATCCTTATACAACTGAATGTGTTAGTAGATACATTCAAAAATCTTTTAGATTTAAAAACAATATGAAAAAAGATTCACCTTCAGGTAAATTAGCACTTCAAACTATTATAATGAAATGTAGTTATCAACATGTAAAAACAAGTCTTTCTAAATGGTGTGAGAATTTTAAAATTCCTACGAATGTGTGTAAATTAAATTATGAAATTGGAGACATAACACATGAAAATTATAAAGAAAAAGAAAATGAATGGAGACCATATTTAGTTAACGATATTCTTTCTTTAGCTTTTTGTATCTACAAATATAATAATGTTATGCAAGATTTAGTTGGTGAAGATATAACTACTAATTTAACATCCTCTGCTTTAACATTTAACGGTTGGATGAAAAGCGTACAAAATGACAATATAAATATTCATTCTCATATAGATTTATGGGCTAGAAATTATATTAGAAAATCTGTTAAAGGTGGAAGAGTTTCAGCAAATATAAGAAAATACATATCGCCATTTTGTAGCATCTTGTTACCAATATTAAAACAGTATTTACCTGGTCGCTGCGCTGGGGGACTTTGTCCCTTGGTCGCTGCGCTGGGGGGACTTTGTCCCTTGGTCGCTACGCTGGTGGGACTTTGTCCCCGGGAAATAATTTAATAGATTTAATGAAACAGTATCGAGATTTAGGAGATAAAACTGAAATTTGTAAGAAAATTTCAAATCAACTACTTGAACAAAAAAATGAATTTCTAATGGCTTTTGATGCAACATCTTTATATCCATCAGCTATGTATGATGAAAAATCAGAATACCCTAAAGCTGAATCAGCTAGAAAATTTCGTCAAGAAGAAGAGCGGGAAATAGTATATAAATTTAATACTCAAACATTTAGACCTAAAACTGGAATATTCTCTGTTGTGGTT
>CAJQUW010000739.1:0-39415 GCA_907163375.1 Prostheceraeus crozeri
GGGACGAGAAGAGAAGATTGTTCCAACGAATTAGCGAAGAACCTTGTTTCTTAATTCTGTTTTTCTCATCACTGCCTTTCCATCATTTCAAAGAACTTGGTATGTTCCCCTACCATGAATTTTTACATCTCCACATAAATAGTATTGTACGTTTGTACTCACACGGTTTACTTACATTTTGCCACACGTAAGTTCAGTTTATCTTTTGCCCTTACAGTGTACAAGATACTTTCTATTTTCTAATCGAAAACTAACTCGCATTTATACTATCGCATATTTATCATACATCAACTTTAAGAGTCTGTCATTACTATTTTTCATTTATTAGCATCTTTTTCGCACCGACACAAGATATTCTGTAACTTCTGAATATTTTTTTTAACTCAGACATACAAATTGTTATCATTCGTAATCAATTGTTTGTTTAATTGTATTGCTTTTTTTAATTTTATTAATTCCATTATACATTGTTAAATCTATACTACGAGTACATTTGCATCATTCACCCGGTTAATGGTGTAACATGTAATAATTTTTATGTATAATGTGTTCCTCAACTTCCTCCATCACGTTACATGAGAAAGTAAAGCTCATTAGTAAAGAAAAAACATTTCCAAATCAACTAGTATTTGTATTTTGTTTTTCTATGTAAAGTATGGATTACATGTATTGTTCGATTTGTGCCGCCCCATCAGCTTGTTGAAGCGTAGGGAAAACAAAAAAATTGCTATGTATTGTTGTTCGATTTGGCCGGCATCAGCTTGTTTGAAGTGGTGGGATTGCATGTATTGTTTCGAGTTTAATTGTCCTATTTCTCACTATTTTGCTTCGTATGAGGCCTGAATCATCAATTTGCCTACAGAAATGGTTCAAAAGGACGTTTGCTAAGGGGCTGATTAAAAACCTTGTGTTTAATATCCATGCCTAGGAAATAGTTCCCCCCTTATTTTGTTGTGTATAACGTACCGTTTCTTTGAAGAAAGGTGGTCTATAAAACAAAACAAGAACTTCACGTACCTTTCATATACACTTCTTCTTGGCTATATTTCTTCATCCTTTTGCATTGTTTCATATGTACTGTGCATTAGGTGTTTATGGTTGTGTTTCGTAAGGCGATGCACATTAGCCCAATATACCGCGTGGTCTGTCCACGTTTTCACCTAAATTGTTCAAAGTCTTATACTAGGCGATGCTCAATAGCATTCTAGCATTCCAATACAAAACAGATATAATTATCATGAATGAGCCAGAGTGTTAGGATACCTTAAAAAAAAAAAAATTAAAAATTGTAGTTGTGATTTTTATTTCCTATTTTCTGCCATAACCTACATGTATTTCTCGAGAGACTTCATAATTAAAAAAGCGGTCAGTCAACGTTCTATCTCTGTGGGGAGTTGGTTGAAGTACAGGAAGCAGAAGAGAAAGTAGGGAGAAGTGAGAAAAGGAAAGACAATAAACAAAAGGAAGGGAAGTAGAAGAGCAAGATAAGAAGAGCGATAAAGGAACAACAGTGCAAGGAACTACAGAAGGGGCAAGGAAGTGAGAACCTGGAAAAACGAAACCGAACTACCTTTTTTAAAGGTACCTTAACACCTGGCTCAATTCATGAAATATAAAAAAGTTCCGTTAAAGTATGGTTTGAGTGTGCGCCTTTGGCATAAGACTTTTGCACGATTTTGGAACGTGACTGATCTGCGGCAGATTGAACACCACATGCAACACATGGCTAAAACTAATTATTCTATTCAAAAATGATTTTAATTCAGATGAATAACAACTTCGATGAAACTGTGGTGTGGTCCGATCAAAAGCTACAGAAAATTCACAGACAGATTTCAAATTCAGAATGGTGAAGATATCGAATAATCCGATTGCTTTTTCTTTCATTTGACAGATAGAGAAGAACAATATTTGTCATCAAACATTCATCCTGTAAGTGAGAAAAGTTTCAACTTGAATTTTTGAAATAGGTTAGCCATTCTCATTTGACGGTTTTTCGATAGTAGCAATTGCAGACTATAATCGAAACGCGTGATATAGAATCGATTATCCAATGGTGATGAAACCTGGTTTGGTTAATTTTCAATATACTTTACAAATTCCCTGATCACTCATTCCCGAATGCTTTGATGTTTCCAAAAGTGAAGAAATAAGTGATCGTACCGTCCAAAGAAAAAAAGCCCTTATTCCTGAAAGAAGCTGGTTCTAAACTATCTCAGGTAAGCTGATGATGACACTTGATTAAGACCGACGAATGTCTAATGTCGGTACTTCTGTTGTCTGAAAATAAACCGTAATCATTCGGAGAATGAAGATGAAGAATTCTGAAGCTTCATTCGATGTTCTGAGACAACTTTTTCATAATATAGAAAGCATCCATATCAAATCTGCTTTGAATTCATCATTTGGTGCATAGATGCTGGGAAGTTTCAGAAGCAGCGCTTATGATCGATTTCTCAAATTTACTGACGATAATAACATCCCAATAATAATTTGGCCATCCTCGGGTGAAGCGTTGATGTCCCTTACACGTCTGTTTTTTCAGTGAAGCTGAGGAAATCCATATCTTCTTCATCATGTAGTGCTTGTGGCAAGAGTGAATGTTTAAATGATTACACCCATAATAATCGTAATAAAGTGTTCGTTCCCTCTCTAACACATCAGTTGGATCCTCAACTATTATCGACTAAGTTTTCCAAGGTCACCGAGTATGAAGTGCATTTTGAGGCGATTCCCTGGGTGTGAAGTTCTGTGCAGCAATTATGCCGTGAGGAAAAATCTAATGAGTATCTGGAGATGATGTCGTTCATCTTCACTTTCTTGGTGTGGCGCCGATGGTGCAAGTTTTCTATTAAATCTACTACGTGTCGTTTTGGGGCCAATTCAAAGCACAGTTACTAAACTTAGCCCAACTGAGGCCGGCAGAAATTCCTCCAACACCATGCCTTCTATGCTTAGTGGAATCTGAGAAAAAGCCTGATTTTGATCATGTAATTCCATATATTATTTCAAGCATTACCGAAATCCATGAACTTCTGTGATTATCACAAGTTCGTTTTTCATTCATTTTCCATTCTTTACAGCAGATCTCCCGCAATGGCAAACATATGTGGTTTAAGACAATTCAACGGTTGCATTTCTCATGCCCCCAAATGTCTCCACATCCTTGAGAGACTGTTCATATTTCACAGAGAGGTCATGTCCGTTGTTTTCGACTCAGCCAGATGGAGTGGTTCCTCATCGAACTAGTGAAAATTACCTTGAGCATGCTGAGTTTACCCGATCAAGTGGTCAAATCATTTTTGGTGTTAAGAAGAAAGGCATCTATTTCAGACGTGATTTCTTTTCCCGATGCTTATATAATAGACCCTATGCACTGCTTATTTGAGGGTCAGGTGAAACAGATATTGTTGAGAAATGATTAGCGGTTTGCGGAATGAGTCTTGGTCATTTATCACAAGGAGCAACACAATGGATTGATGAGACAATAACACGTAGCAAGGGTCCGAAGGGGTACAGTATCCCTATGCTTCTATCAAAGCTTAATTCGTGGAAGGCCAAGCACTTCAGGAATTTTTTCATGCATATGGACATTCCGATTCTTGCGTGTGGTGCGTCAGGAACGAGCTGAAATTATTTATTATCTCTCTGAGTGTCCCTATATAACTTACTATTTCATCACTCTTCATCTTTATTGTCGATTGACTATCTTATTAACATTGTGCTCGATAATTACCTAATTTATTCGGAGCTAGAAATATGCGAATAAATTTTCATATGCTTTCACATTTTTTGGACTCTTATCGAGAATTCGGACCAATTTCTAATGTTTCAATGTTTGGTTTCGAAAGTGCCATAGGAAAATTCCAGCGACTACTAAAGAGAACTCGAGGTTATGGTTGGCAACTAGTCTCAAAATTCATGATCTCTCGACAGCTGAATGCGTTTCTGACTTCTCTGAATTCCGCTAATGTCCAAGCGGCGTTAGCAACTATTTCAATCAACTCAGAGGAAACAGGAATGTTATATAATACTTTGGAAGATGACCAAAAGAGGAAGACTGTCAACTCGTATGTATTGCGAAGGGATGGTAAGGTAGGGAAAATTATTGAAATTACTGGTGACAGGGTCACTATGTATAGAATAGAATGTCTTTATTGCCTAACAGTGATGCGGTGAATGCATTACAGAAGTCAAATACAAAGTTAAGAAATAATAAAAGTTAAAGATGAAACTGTTCACATAATCAGCAGTTACAAAATCTTACAAAGCTCTTTGCAAAACGAGACGATCTTGCAAAAGGCGCTTTTAAGACACATGAATTTCTTGGAGTTGGTAGCCTGTCTTGAAACATAACACGTAAAGGGTGGTCGCTATGATTAGCAACAATCTGAAATAGTTGGATACAAGCCTTGTCAGCAACAGATATAATATCATTATATGTGAAAGATTTGAAATAATTTGCTGCCCTTGACTCAACTCGAAGAAGTTGCTTATGTAAATAGGAGGGCATATTATATATACACGGATAACAATATAAAAGTACCGATCTAATAAAAACAACGTAACACATATGTATAATCTTAGCCGAACAATTGGCGCGTTTTAAGTTACGTAATATATAAAATCGACGATAGCATTTCTTAACAATATCATTCACATGGGCATTCCACGTAAGATCGGATGAAAAGGTAACACCCAAATGTTTCAGAGTCGAGACCGTTGACAAGGAAGTACCATCACTACTGACAACAGGTTGCAGAACAAGAGACTTCTTAGTGATGCAGTCCATAATTTTGCTTTTACTGCAGTTCAAATACAAACCAACTGAGTGGGACCAGGACTCCATATGACGCCATTCTTCTTGCAAGAAATTATCAGCTTCAGTCCGAACAAAATGAAGTATCGTCACATCATCGGCATATTTTATGCATTTAGAATTATCACAAACAGGACCATATGAGTCCATTACCATTGCAAATAATATTGGTCCGACTATACTCCCTTGGGGGACACCGCTAGTAACAGGAGACCACTCGGAAAAGAAATCCTCAATACGAACACGTTGCTTACGCTCATGTAAAAAATTGAGAATGAAACTGACAGCTTGTCTAGGTAATTTGAAAGATAAAAGTGAGTTTAGGATGGAATTATAACTCAACTTATCAAAAGCTTGTTTAAAGTCAATTGCTAACATTCGCACACCACCCGATTTACAGTCAAGAAATTGTAAAATATCATGATATATTAATGTTAATGCGGTAGTTGTCCCCTTTCCTGCACCGGGAACATACGCAAACTGCGTCGGCGACAACTCCTTCGAATGTATGGTAGAATCCATTCAGCTACGACAATTTTTTGTAGCACTTTAGAAAGAAACAGGTAAAATTGAAATGGGACGAAAATTAACAACAGACTTAGGCATAGAAACTTTCGGAATGGGGACAACATTAGCATATTTATACATTGTGGGGAAAATACTATTTTCAAAATACATAATAAAGATATGAGCAATAGCACTTGACAATACAATTGAATGGTTCTTGAAAACCCAAAAAGGAATGGCATCTGGACCGCCACCACCTTTACGGAGTCGACGAAGATAGGTATCAATCTGAAAGTCAGATACTATCAATGAATGATCAGGTAATGCACTTAAATCCGCAGAAAAGACACTGGGATCACAATTCTCATAGACAGATGCAAAATATTGATTCAACTCTGTTGCTGACACAGAGGACACATTATCTGGTGTTTTTTTGTATCTAGAAACATTATGGATACGCTTCCAATCATTCCGACTATGACAAAATCTCCGATCTTTTTCAGATATTTCTGTTTAAGCGTACGAGTATAATCTATCACATGTGATCTCAAATTGACATACTTTTGCTGTTGTCCTTTATGAAATGCGCGATCTCTATCCATTAAGACTTTTAATGCCGTATTCATCCATGGAGGATCACTGTTCCGATAACGTACTGTAATCCACGGAAAGCAACTATCGAATAAGTACCATAAGACATTCTGGAAAACCACTGTTGCAACATCGACATCCACGTAATCCTCAAGTAACTTCCAGTATACTTGAGTCACTGAAGAGTCAAACATGCGTTGATTGGCTTTGCTGAAGTTTCGGACTTTCGTCTTCATGGTAACAGGTTCACATTTAGCAGCTGGATCCCAAAAAACAACACTACGATCGGAACGTCCAAACGGAGTTTGTAACTTTGGTCTACGATCACTTTTGATATTGGTAATTATCTGGTCAAGTGTCTTATTTCCTCTGGTATTGAAATGCACAATTCTCTGTATTTGTTGAAACCTGTACTGTCGGGTATTTCATTAAGTCTACAAGAAGCTTCATATGCGCAAAATGAGCAGGAATGAATGCAAAGGCTTCAGGAAATAGTAAGGACGCATTCTCTCATTTTTTGCAACGTATACAACATAACAAGGTATAAAAATAGAGATACCGTATGCATTAAGGAAATAATCGCACCTCTAATGATGGTTCCGGCACGACTGATGAGCGATAGGAATGCTTACTTCCTGATTCCTATCCATGATTATATGCACGACTGATGTACAATGCTCATATTCCATCTGTCCGCCAATCCATGTGATGAAATTTCTCGTAATACGTGCCACCTAGCAGTCCATGTCAATAGGTGAGTCACCAAGAATTTATTGATTTTCGCAAATATCATTTTGTTTGTGCTTTTACAGTGGGTCGCTTGTAAACTCGTGTCCTTGAGTCAATTATTAGTCCATTCCTAGGTATCCATCGGTAAGTTTCATTAACAGTTATACATTTTCTTGGATATAGGTGTAGTTTTCTTAAATGTCCTTTTATAGAGGCTAATTGGTGAATTCTCTACTTTTCATGTCGCTCACATGTCCTATTCTGTAAATTTCTTGGTGACGACATAAATGATTGGTTCATCGACATAAATTGATTGATCATCTGTTTTTTTTTATTTCTTAGATCCGACTTATGGAGTGCCTCATTAAGCACCCGTGCGGCAACAGGTGAGTCTTCAAAAAATGTAATGATCATTTTGTTTTATTTCACATACTATTGCAGTAACCGCACCCTCGCGCCGACTCTACATCCATTCCGATTTGTCTATCGGTGAGTTTCTGCTAAATTTGATTGATTGATGATCATAAATATAATTTTGTCTGACATACTTTTGCAGTGCCTGTTTGAGAACTCCGTGCCCTTTCGTCAACTTAAGGCTCATTATCGCACGTCTATATTGACGAGTCTTCAAAAGCAAAACAGTGGGTCGTTTATGGAATTTTCATCATGTCAAACTACAGGTCCATGACGGTTATCGTGTCGCTTAAGAGGCAGTAATAATCAATCATTAATTGTGCCGTGCGGATGCATTTGAGTTTACTTTCATCGCAGTGATACATAGGCTATTTCTGAGCATGGAGCTGGAAATGACAATGTGTCATCTATTGATCCCAGTTAATTCGATTTCATGGTTATTTGTGAATTGATGTTATCTACGACCAATGTTTCGATGACATACTTCACAGAAATGTAATGTGACAATAACTTCTTATATATTCGTTGTTATAATCCTACTTCACATATCGATGTTGAATTGGTTGGTTGCCTATAACTTTTACAACAGCGTTCTCAATGTCGGATGTTTGTGGTCTCTGAAGTTAAAAGTTATAGATAGCCAGCTGCACACTAAATAGAAAAGCACACCGGTGAATTATTGTGTAACTTCTTCGAGTGATTTGTCATCTTACTGTCATGCTTTGTGATGTTTTGAGTTTTAGTGTGGAATGATCTATTGTGTCATGTAATAACAAATACTCAATTTTGTGATGTTCACAATCTATCTGCATTGACCGAAACCGGTATTTTCATGTCGTTTTAGGAATCAACCAGCTTCTGTATTTTATTTGAATAGAGTATATGTGCACAACATCATGTTCGAATATTATTTTTGTCTATCAGGATTGATCGCATTTGATGTATATTGAGGAACGTTTTCCGTTATGATAGTGAAGATAACAAATAACAATCTTGCATGGAATGCAAGATTCCACTGCTTGCATTGTAAATCATGAGGCAAAAAATCGATCAGCCGAATGTCAGCGAAATATAGTACAAATTACCATTCACCATCAAAATGTAGTTGAAAATTACCATTACAAAAATTACATTACATTAAACATAACATTAAAATTAGACTCATTTGTCACCAATTGGTCATTCTGCGTTTAGAGATTGTGCAGAACTAGTGACATCGAGGCTACATTTGTCTTTCAACACCTACATTTTCATCAGCACAATGCTGTAAAGCGACTTACAACTAGAAAAAAATCACATGTTAATGATAATGATAATGATATACTTTATTGCATGAAGCAAAAGGCTACAATGGTTCCGGAGAACGCTTACAATGAGCCTAATTAACAAAAACATCTAATTATAAACTTTGCAATGCGGTGAAAAGTCAAAAGAAGCAATATTAGATTTGAAGTCACGGAGAGAAGGAGAATTAGTGACATTCTCAGGCAGAGAATTCCACACTCTGACACTTAGGATTTTTTCAGGTGAGCTCCGACCTAAAATCTTGTAACCGCTCTAACTTTTGAACGGCTGCTCCGATTGACTCGCAACGAAAAATGCGGTCGAGCAGTGTTTCATCCTCTTTCCAATGCAAGTCGAACGAACAAAATCCGTCCACTAGAACCAAAGTTAGAACAAAGGGGGGGGTCAGCGAAATTTGATGAAACAACCTTTGGTAAAGGTCCCAGGTCGAAATTCCACACTTTGGAAAATTTTTAATTTTTCCCATACAAAGTCACTCTGACACTTAGGATTTTTTCAGGTGAGCTCCGACCTAAAATCTTAAATGGCGTCTCACATGTAAACGAAGACAGATAGGAACAAGCCGTTTGTTTCAGTGAATTTGTCTCACTCTTAGCTTTCAAATGACACCTCACTCGACAAAATCCGTCCACTAGAAGCCAAGATCGAAGCAAGCTGTCCAGAGGGGGGGGACGGCAGCGAAAAATTTTTATCTCCGATTGCTTTCAAATTCACCATACAGATGCAGAATTTCACGCTGAATCCGAATCTGGCCTCCGTTTTCACATCCGAGGCCGTGTTTGGACACTACACACCAAAACATCCCACAGTTTAACCAAGACAACCTAGACGGTCGCCCACGTCAACCTAGACGGTCGCCCAAGTCCACCAGGCGGTCGGACACAGACACCCAAGGCTCACACACTGACGGTCCAGAGGGGGGGGACGGCAGCGGAACCTCGCCGGCACATCACGACACTGGCGGACCAGAGGGGGGGGGACTCAGACACGACGGCGGCCATCTTGCGCTATCTGGTGTTCGCCGTTTTCTTACTACTAATGTCCATCCAATGTATACTTATATAATATTTGTGCTGAAGCAGAGTTTGACTTAGTTACTGATTCAATTGGAAATATATCAATTCGAAAATTGTCTTATGTGTAACACTATTGGTTAACACGAATGTAAACTAATGTTACACTAACCAGGGTTGCCGCGTGTACATGAATTGTACATGAAAATGAAAAAGTGTACATGAAATTCATGATGTACATGAATTGTACATGATTTTTTAGATTATTGAAATTAATACGTGTACATATCGACAAAAGTTGATCCTTTTTTCATAAAACTTGAATTTAAGAATTTCAAATACGGAGCTGTTGTAGCTTTTGAAGGTATGAATATTACTTCTCAAATGAGTCAACAAGATAATTTGAATGTCAGTAAACCTCTTTATATGAACGTAATTGAAATCTTTGGGTCACTTACTACGAGCGTATATTTCATGTACGAAGCAAATATATGTTACATTTTATCCTTGTGCGCAAAACGCACCATATTTTCAGTGATCTAAACAAAAGAATGTCTGCATTACAGATACCATGGATAAGATTGCAAGTGAACAAGCACTAGTCACGTCACTGAAGGCTCGAT
Organism: Prostheceraeus crozeri; assembly: GCA_907163375.1. Lineage (NCBI taxonomy): Eukaryota > Metazoa > Platyhelminthes > Polycladida > Euryleptidae > Prostheceraeus > Prostheceraeus crozeri. Next base: position 10,002 of record CAJQUW010000739.1, read on the forward strand.
TAGGACATTCTCGATACTTATCGGGTGAGTCTAATGTAATTTACTGAAAGTATTAGCGGTGAGTCCGTCATTATTACAACAAACAATCCACATCAGCTGCCATGTATTTTTTATACATGTATATTCTTGCTGGTGAACAAAGTGGAGTAATCACCAAAATTGAAATGCACACGTGTCTAAACTTTCAGGATAAATTCTCAGCATTAAGGAATTAAAATGTTCCTAATTAATAATGCATAAATCATATGTCTGTTTGGATGTATCGAAGAATAATTTGGCACATCTATAGAAATTTCTTTCATATACAATATCAAGTTCCAACATATTGTATTTTCAGTACCATCAGCCGTAGCATCAATGGCAAGCCAATCAGAAGAAGACGTGATAGAGACAGGTATCACACAGGTAGACAGAGTTATGACATCGACACCACATGTTCAAGAATCCGAAGCTGGAGGTATGTATGAAAAAACTGTTGTCGCAGTAACCATCTGTCTGAATTTTTTACTTTTTTAGAAACTTTGAAGGAATGCATGAAGAAGAGAATGGATTTGATGGAGCGGAGGCTTACCCATAAGATGAATCGAATGATAGCTGTTTTCAATCAGTCGACATCAGTTACAATCAAGCAGTTCGAAGATGAAGTGAGCACATCATGAAGTGATCTAATTGTTTTTGAAGAATCTGATGACGGTCTTGTATAAGTATAATCAAGCAAGAAAGACATTGTTGGCCTAGATTAAGACATTAGAGGCATACTTTTGAGTTATTAAGTTATTGTGCATTATTGATGAACGCAAAAGTGTTAAACACCCAAAACCCTCGAGGTACATCGGAATCACATGACACGTTTTACTTATGATGCCTAAGCCATGAATAGTTATATAAGTGATGTAAAGAAAATTGATATAATAAGCTTTGTTGAAGAAAAGGGATGAGACTTTATCAAGATAGGCTAATTGCATAATCTCATTTTTTCAGGAAATCCTTGGTATAGATGGCAACTTCTCGTTAAGCACAATTATCAGCAACTCACCATCAAGATTCATGCGAGAATATATACGCTTAAAGCATGGAGGTGGATATCTCATATCACACATAGTAGACTCTCATTGCGGATCAAGATCGCAACGAAGTCAAGCTTCGTTTGATGATGTTTCGGATTTCAAGCGTAAGTGTCGCAGTATTCGCAATTATGTCATTATTATTATTATTATGTCAATTATCAGTATACTTGTATATTAATATCACCATGTGATATATCATGGGGTTTAAGTATTTTGTTAGAAGTTATCGCCTTATGTTCCATACTTCAAATGTAATTATACTTAGCTATTTGATTACTACTGATAATACGTATGACGAATGATAGAATAGTGGCATTAGGAAAATTGCACATTCAGTTGCTAAGTAGACAAACTAATGAAAAGTGAATGAAAGAAGATACATAAAGGCATGACCGTATAAGTCGGTTGGTGGTAGGATCACTTTTCGGTAACTAGACGCTGAATGTATTGCTTATGAAATATTCTGCCAAAGAATTTCTGAATTTTTACTCCATGCTTATTAATAAAATTCTTTACAGTCCTATTCGCACAACGTTTCTCTTCTAAGTATATTTGTGATAAATGTCATCTTTGTATTTCCTGGTGTACTACAGAAATGTTACAACATTGCCCCCGATCAGTTCGAATCCGTCTGGAAGGAGGTCAAGGCATCTTTGAATCAACTGGCGAGGGACGAGAAGAGAAGATTGTCCAACGAATAGCGAAGAACTTGTTCTTATCTGTTTTCTCATCACTGCTTCCATCATTTCAAAGAACTTGGTATGTTCCCCTACATGAATTTACATCTCCACATAAATAGTTGTACTCACGGTTTACTTACTTTTGCCACACGTAAGTTCAGTTTTCTTTTGCCTTACAGTGTACAAGATACTTTCTATTTTCTATCGAAAACTCGCATTTACTATCGCATTTTTTACATCACTTTTAAGAGTCGTCATTACTATTTCATTTATTAGCATTGTTTCGCCCGACACAGATATTCTGTAACTTCTGATATTTTTTTACTCAGACATACATTGTTATCATTCGTAATCAATTGTTGTTTAATTGTATTGCTTTTATGTAATTCCATTATACATTGTTAAATCTATACTACGAGTACATTGCTTCACCGGTTAATGGTGTACATGTAATATTTTATGTATAATGTGTCTCAACTCTCATACGTTACATGAGAAAGTAAAGCTCATTAGTAAGAAAAAACATTTCCAATCAACTTGTATTTGTTTTTCTATGTAAGTATGGGATTACATGTATTGTTCGATTTGGCCGCCATCAGCTTGTTGAAGCGTGGGATTGCATGTATTGTTGTTCGATTTGGCCGGCATCAGCTTGTTGAAGTGTGGGATTGCATGTATTGTTCGAGTTTATTGTCCTATTTCTCACTATTTGCTTCGTATGAGGCCTGAATCAAATTTGCTACAGAAATGTTCAGACGTTTGCTAAGGGGCTGATAAACCTGTGTTTAATATCCATGCCTAGGAAATAGTCCCTTATTTTGTTGTGTATAACGTACCGTTCTTTGAAGAAAGGTGGTTATAAAACAAACAAGAACTTCACGTACCTTTCATATAACTTGCTATATTTCATCCTTTGCATTTCATAATGTACGTGCATGTGTGTTTCGTAAGGCGATGCACATGAGCCAATCCGCGTGGTCTGTCACGTTCCTAAATTGTTCAAAGTCTTATACTAGGCGTGCTCAAAGCATTCTAGCATTCAATACAAACAGATATAATTATCATGAATGAGCCAGGTGTTAGGATACCTTAAAAAATGTAGTTGTGATTTTATTTCTGCCATACCTACATGTATTTCTCAGGACTCATTTAAAAAGCGGTCAGTCACGTTCTACTGTGGGGAGTTGGTGAGTACAGAAGACCGAACTACCTTTTTAAGGTACCTTAACACCTGGCTCATTCATGAAATATAAAAGTTCGTTTAAAGTATGGTTTGAGTGCGCTTGGCATAAGACTTTGCACGATTTTGGAACGTGACTGATCGCGCAGATTGACCCACATGCAACACATGGCTAAACTAATTATTCTTTCAAAAATGATTTTATTTCAGATGAATAACAACTTCGATGAAACTGTGTCCGATCAAAGCTACAAATTCTCAGAAATTTCAAATTCAGATGGTGAAGATATCGAATCCGATTGCTTTTCTTCATTTGAAGATAGAGAAGAACAATATTTGTCATCAAACTATTCATCTGTAAGTGAGAAAAGTTTCACTGATTTTGAAATAGGTAGCCATTCATTTGACGGTTTCGATAGTAGCATTGCAGACTATGAAACGCGTGATATAGATCGATTATCCAATGGTGATGAACCTGGTTTGGTTAATTTCAATATATTTCAATTCCCTGATCACTCATCCGAATGCTTTGATGTTTCCATAAGTGAAGAAATAAGTGATGTACCGTCAGAGCCTTATTCTGAAGAAGCTGGTTCTAAACTATCTCAGGTAGCTGATGATGACACTGATTATGACCGACGAATGTCTAATGTAGGTACTTCTGGGTTGTCTGAAAATAACCGTAATCATTCGGAGAATGAAGATGAAGATTCTGAAGCTTCATTCGATGTTCTGACAACTTTTCATAATATAGAAAGCATCCATATCAAATCTGCTTTGATTCACATTTGGTGCATAGATGCTGGAGTTTCAGAAGCAGCGCTTGATCGATTTCTCAAATTACTGACGATAATACATCCCAATAATAATTGGCCATCCTCGGTGAAGCGTATGATGTCCCTTACACGTCTGTTTTTCAGTGAAGCTGAGGAAATCCATATCTTCTTCACATGTAGTGCTTGTGGCAAGAGTGAATGTTTAAATGATACCCATAATAATCGTAATAAAGTGTTCGTTCCCTCTCTAACACATCAGTTGTCTCAACTATTATCGACTAAGTTTTCCAAGGTCACCGAGTATGAGTGCATTTTGAGGCGATTCCCTGGGTGTGATGTTCTGTGCAGCAATTATGCCGTGAGGAAAAAATCTAATGAGATCTGGAGATGATGTCGTTCATCTTCATTTCTTGGTGTGCGCCGATGGTGCAAGTTTCTTTAAATCTACTAGCGTGTCGTTTTGGCCAATTCAAGCACAGTTACTAAACTTAGCCCCAACTGAGCGGCAGAAATTCTCCAACACCATGCTTCTATGCTTAGTGGAATCTGAGAAAAAGCCTGATTTTGATCATGTAATTCCATTATTATTTCAAGCATTACCGAAATCCATGAACTTCTGTGATTATCAAGTTCGTTTTCATTTTCCATTCTTTACAGCAGATCTCCCGGCAATGGCAAACATATGTGGTTTAAGACAATTCAACGGTGCATTCTCATGCCCCAAATGTCTCCATCCTGGAGAGACTGTTCATATTTCACAGAGAGGTCATGTCCGTTGTTTTCGACTCAGCCAGATGGAGTGGTTCCTCATCGAACTAGTGAAAATTACCTTGAGCATGCAGAGTTTACCCGATCAAGTGGTCAAATCATTTTTGGTGTTAAGAAGAAGGCATCTATTTCAGACGTGATTTCTTTTCCCGATGCTTATATAATAGACCCTATGCACTGCTTATTTGAGGGTCAGGTGAAACAGATATTGTTGAGAATGATTAGCGGTTTGCGGAATGAGTCTTGTCATTTATCACAAGGAGCAACACAATGGATTGATGAGACAATAACACGTAGCAAGGGTCCGAAGGGGTACAGTATCCCTATGCTTCTATCAAAGCTTAATTCGTGGAAGGCCAAGCACTTCAGGAATTTTTTCATGCATATGGACATTCCGATTCTTGCGTGTGGTGCGTCAGGAACCGAGCTGAAATTATTTATTATCTCTCTGAGTGTCCTATATAACTTACTATTTCATCACTCTTCATCTTTATTGTCGATTGACTATCTTATTAACATTGTGCTCGATAAGTTACCTAATTTATTCGGAGCTAGAAATATGCGAATAAATTTTCATATGCTTTCACATTTTTTGGACTCTTATCGAGAATTCGGACCAATTTCTAATGTTTCAATGTTTGGTTTCGAAAGTGCCATAGGAAAATTCCAGCGACTACTAAAGAGAACTCGAGGTTATGGTTGGCAACTAGTCTCAAAATTCATGATCTCTCGACAGCTGAATGCGTTTCTGACTTCTCTGAATTCCGCTAATGTCCAAGCGGCGTTAGCAACTATTTCAATCAACTCAGAGGAAACAGGAATGTTATATAATACTTTGGAAGATGACCAAAAGAGGAAGACTGTCAACTCGTATGTATTGCGAAGGGATGGTAAGGTAGGGAAAATTATTGAAATTACTGGTGACAGGGTCACTATGTATAGAATAGAATGTCTTTATTGCCTCACAGTGATGCGGTGAATGCATTACAGAAGTCAAATACAAAGTTAAGAAATAATAAAAGTTAAAGATGAACTGTTCACATAATCAGCAGTTACAAAATCTTACAAAGCTCTTTGCAAAACGAGACGATCTTGCAAAAGGCGCTTTTAAGACACATGAATTTCTTGGAGTTGGTAGCCTGTCTTGAAACATAACACGTAAAGGGTGGTCGCTATGATTAGCAACAATCTGAAATAGTTGGATACAAGCCTTGTCAGCAACAGATATAATATCATTATATGTGAAAGATTTGAAATAATTTGCTGCCCTTGACTCAACTCGAAGAAGTTGCTTATGTAAATAGGAGGGCATATTATATATACACGGATAACAATATAAAAGTACCGATCTAATAAAAACAACGTAACACATATGTATAATCTTAGCCGAACAATTGGCGCGTTTTAAGTTACGTAATATATAAAATCGACGATAGCATTTCTTAACAATATCATTCACATGGGCATTCCACGTAAGATCGGATGAAAAGGTAACACCCAAAAGTTTCAGAGTCGAGACCGTTGACAAGGAACAACCATCACTACTGACAACAGGTTGCAGAACAAGAGACTTCTTAGTGATGCAGTCCATAATTTTGCTTTTACTGCAGTTCAAATACAAACCAACTGAGTGGGACCAGGACTCCATATGACGCCATTCTTCTTGCAAGAAATTATCAGCTTCAGTCCGAACAAAATGAAGTATCGTCACATCATCGGCATATTTTATGCATTTAGAATTATCACAAACAGGACCATATGAGTCCATTACCATTGCAAATAATATTGGTCCGACTATACTCCCTTGGGGGACACCGCTAGTAACAGGAGACCACTCGGAAAAGAAATCCTCAATACGAACACGTTGCTTACGCTCATGTAAAAAATTGAGAATGAAACTGACAGCTTGTCTAGGTAATTTGAAAGATAAAAGTGAGTTTAGGATGGAATTATAACTCAACTTATCAAAAGCTTGTTTAAAGTCAATTGCTAACATTCGCACACCACCCGATTTACAGTCAAGAAATTGTAAAATATCATGATATATTAATGTTAATGCGGTAGTTGTCCCCTTTCCTGCACCGGGAACATACGCAAACTGCGTCGGCGACAACTCCTTCGAAATGTATGGTAGAATCCATTCAGCTACGACAATTTTTTGTAGCACTTTAGAAAGAACAGGTAAAATTGAAATGGGACGAAAATTAACAACAGACTTAGGCATAGAAACTTTCGGAATGGGGACAACATTAGCATATTTATACATTGTGGGGAAAATACTATTTTCAAAATACATAATAAAGATATGAGCAATAGCACTTGACAATACAATTGAATGGTTCTTGAAAACCCAAAAAGGAATGGCATCTGGACCGCCACCACCTTTACGGAGTCGACGAAGATAGGTATCAATCTGAAAGTCAGATACTATCAATGAATGATCAGGTAATGCACTTAAATCCGCAGAAAAGACACTGGGATCACAATTCTCATAGACAGATGCAAAATATTGATTCAACTCTGTTGCTGACACAGAGGACACATTATCTGGTGTTTTTTTGTATCTAGAAACATTATGGATACGCTTCCAATCATTCCGACTATGACAAAATCTCCGATCTTTTTCAGATATTTCTGTTTAAGCGTACGAGTATAATCTATCACATGTGATCTCAAATTGACATACTTTTGCTGTTGTCCTTTATGAAATGCGCGATCTCTATCCATTAAGACTTTTAATGCCGTATTCATCCATGGAGGATCACTGTTCCGATAACGTACTGTAATCCACGGAAAGCAACTATCGAATAAGTACCATAAGACATTCTGGAAAACCACTGTTGCAACATCGACATCCACGTAATCCTCAAGTAACTTCCAGTATACTTGAGTCACTGAAGAGTCAAACATGCGTTGATTGGCTTTGCTGAAGTTTCGGACTTTCGTCTTCATGGTAACAGGTTCACATTTAGCAGCTGGATCCCAAAAAACAACACTACGATCGGAACGTCCAAACGGAGTTTGTAACTTTGGTCTACGATCACTTTTGATATTGGTAATTATCTGGTCAAGTGTCTTATTTCCTCTGGTATTGAAATGCACAATTCTCTGTATTTGTTGAAACCTGTACTGTCGGGTATTTCATTAAGTCTACAAGAAGCTTCATATGCGCAAAATGAGCAGGAATGAATGCAAAGGCTTCAGGAAATAGTAAGGACGCATTCTCTCATTTTTTGCAACGTATACAACATAACAAGGTATAAAAATAGAGATACCGTATGCATTAAGGAAATAATCGCACCTCTAATGATGGTTCCGGCACGACTGATGAGCGATAGGAATGCTTACTTCCTGATTCCTATCCATGATTATATGCACGACTGATGTACAATGCTCATATTCCATCTGTCCGCCAATCCATGTGATGAAATTTCTCGTAATACGTGCCACCTAGCAGTCCATGTCAATAGGTGAGTCACCAAGAATTTATTAATTTTCGCAAATATCATTTTGTTTGTGCTTTTACAGTGGGTCGCTTGTAAACTCGTGTCCTTGAGTCAATTATTAGTCCATTCCTAGGTATCCATCGGTAAGTTTCATTAACAGTTATACATTTTCTTGGATATAGGTGTAGTTTTCTTAAATGTCCTTTTATAGAGGCTAATTGGTGAATTCTCTACTTTTCATGTCGCTCACATGTCCTATTCTGTAAATTTCTTGGTGACGACATAAATGATTGGTTCATCGACATAAATTGATTGATCATCTGTTTTTTTTTATTTCTTAGATCCGACTTATGGAGTGCCTCATTAAGCACCCGTGCGGCAACAGGTGAGTCTTCAAAAAATGTAATGATCATTTTGTTTTATTTCACATACTATTGCAGTAACCGCACCCTCGCGCCGACTCTACATCCATTCCGATTTGTCTATCGGTGAGTTTCTGCTAAATTTGATTGATTGATGATCATAAATATAATTTTGTCTGACATACTTTTGCAGTGCCTGTTTGAGAACTCCGTGCCCTTTCGTCAACTTAAGGCTCATTATCGCACGTCTATATTGACGAGTCTTCAAAAGCAAAACAGTGGGTCGTTTATGGAATTTTCATCATGTCAAACTACAGGTCCATGACGGTTATCGTGTCGCTTAAGAGGCAGTAATAATCAATCATTAATTGTGCCGTGCGGATGCATTTGAGTTTACTTTCATCGCAGTGATACATAGGCTATTTCTGAGCATGGAGCTGGAAATGACAATGTGTCATCTATTGATCCCAGTTAATTCGATTTCATGGTTATTTGTGAATTGATGTTATCTACGACCAATGTTTCGATGACATACTTCACAGAAATGTAATGTGACAATAACTTCTTATATATTCGTTGTTATATCCTACTTCACATATCGATGTTGAATTGGTTGGTTGCCTATAACTTGTACAACAGCGTTCTCAATGTCGGATGTTTGTGGTCTCTGAAGTTAAAAGTTATAGATAGCCAGCTGCACACTAAATAGAAAAGCACACCGGTGAATTATTGTGTAACTTCTTCGAGTGATTTGTCATCTTACTGTCATGCTTTGTGATGTTTTGAGTTTTAGTGTGGAATGATCTATTGTGTCATGTGATAACAAATACTCAATTTTGTGCTGTTCACATCTATCTGCATTGACCGAAACCGGTATTTTCATGTCGTTTTAGGAATCAACCAGCTTCTGTATTTTATTTGAATAGAGTATATGTGCACAACATCATGTTCGAATATTATTTTTGTCTATCAGGATTGATCGCATTTGATGTATATTGAGGAACGTTTTCCGTTATGATAGTGAAGATAACAAATAACAATCTTGCATGGAATGCAAGATTCCACTGCTTGCATTGTAAATCATGAGGCAAAAAATCGATCAGCCGAATGTCAGCGAAATATAGTACAAATTACCATTCACCATCAAAATGTAGTTGAAAATTACCATTACAAAAATTACATTACATTAAACATAACATTAAAATTAGACTCATTTGTCACCAATTGGTCATTCTGCGTTTAGAGATTGTGCAGAACTAGTGACATCGAGGCTACATTTGTCTTTCAACACCTACATTTTCATCAGCACAATGCTGTAAAGCGACTTACAACTAGAAAAAATCACATGTTTAATGATAATGATAATGATATACTTTATTGCATGAAGCAAAAGGCTACAATGGTTCCGGAGAACGCTTACAATGAGCCTAATTAACAAAAACATCTAATTATAAACTTTGCAATGCGGTGAAAAGTCGAAAGAAGCAATATTAGATTTGAAGTCACGGAGAGAAGGAGAATTAGTGACATTCTCAGGCAGAGAATTCCACACTCTGATTATACGATGGGTAAAGAAATGTTTGCGTATGTTGCAGTTGTGACGATCAGTGGGAAGCAATCTTTTAGAATGGCCGCGTGTTCTCATGGGTTCAGATTTCAAGACAAAAAAGTCTTCGTAAGGAATATCCACCAATCCAGTCAGTAATTTGTATACAAAAACTAAGTCAAAATAAATCCTTCTTTTTTCTAGGGAAATGAGATTTAGCGAAACGAGACGTGAGGGAATAACTATCACAATTAAGACAAGCACGGCGACAAACAACTTTGGTGAAGAAACGTTGCACTTTTTCAACCTGCTTTATGTCCTTTATTAGTTGAGGATTCCATACTTGAGTGCAATACTCCACAATTGGTCGCACGAAGGAACAGTAGGCCTTGGTTAGAACCTCGGGGTCGTTTGAGGAAAATGACTTTAGCAAAAGATAAGCACGTGATAAACCTTTAGAAGAAATGAGATGACAATGAGAGGAAAAGGAAAGATCAGCAGAAAATTGAATGCCGAGATCGCGAACTTCGAACGAACGATTAAGGGGAACATCATTGATAAAGTACGACTGATCAGCACCATTGTCTCTGTATGTGATAACTTTGGATTTTTCTGATGAAGGATTGAGTTGCCAAGTATGTGACCAGTTAGAGATATTGAAAAGCGTTTGAGCTAGGTCAGTGAAATTTCCATCGGGGCTTGATTGATATACTTTGACATCGTCAGCAAAAAGACGAATAACACAGTCATCCACGGTCACAGTCGTGATGTCATCGACGTAAATCAGAAAAAGCCAAGGGCCGATTACTGACCCTTGGGGAATGCCACTTACAACTGGGAGAGAGTCAGATAGAGATCCAGAAATTAGAACCCTCGGAGTACGACCGATTACAAATTCACCAATCCAAGTAAGAAGCTCGTAATTTATCCCAAAACACCGTAGCTTGATCAAAAGTTTGCGGTGACAAACAGAATCAAACGCACGGGCAAAATCAATATGTACTACATCAGTTTGCCATTTTCTGTTAGCCGCCACTGTCCAATCATTGAGTGATTCAATTAATTCTGTGCATGGTGATCGTTTTTTACGGAATCCATGCTGGTTAATTGATAGCAGATTTTTTGATGAGAGGTAGGAAGAGAATGCGTCCACAATAACTGATTCCATGACTTTGCAGATGATGCTAGTTTGTGAGATCGGGCGGTAATTTGCAGCATTGGATCGGTCACCCTTTTTATAGCAAGGAAGCAGGAAGGCTTGTTTCCATTCCAAAGGGATAACACCAGAAGAGAGAGACAACTCAAAAAGTAGCTGCAACGGTATGGCCAGCGGCAGAGCAAGACGTTTTAGGAATATAGGAGGGAAGCCATCAGGTGTGTGGGAGAATTTTGATGGAAGCGATGACAGTTTCTTTATTATCGAATCGAGAGGGAATTCAATGAAATTAAGGCACTCAGAACTCTTTGGGTAACAGTCTGGAGTTAGACCATCATCTTGTGCGAAAACTGAGCTAAAGTATTTATTGAAAAAAGTAGCTTTCTCTTGGCTGTCAGTAATCACGTTGTCACCATCTTCATCAATTAAAGGGGGTATCTCAGCTCGAAGTTTCAGGCGGTTTCTTACATAAGAGTAGAACAGCTTGGGATTTTTTGATCGCGCAATCTTCTCTTCGTATGAGCATTGAAAGCCATATACGGCGTTTTTATATTCTTGACAGGCTTGCTTATACTTGGTGATGGATTCGGGATCACTGTTAATGGCTTTATATAATTTCTTCTTCTTACAAAGAAGGCGACGAATAAATTTTGGATATTTCGATGAAAGGCGTTTATGAGACAAGGGAACAAGATCCCTATTCGAAATCACCCGGTTTAATATCTGACACAAACTTCCCCAGAAAACTTGGGTTGAAGGCGAATCTCGGAAAACTGCATGCCAGTCAATAGAACGAAGATAGTTATCAATCATAGCATAGTCGGCCTTGAAAAAGTTAGGAAGCGATATAGACTGATGCTTAGACCAATGCGAAATAATGGAAAACGATACTGAACGATGATCACAGGTTGGAGTAAAGGGAGCATCAACTGAAACTTTCATAAAGTTCTGGGGGTGGCTCGTTAAAATAAGGTCCAAAATATTTTCGTGGCGTGTTGGATGGTTCACAAGTTGAGTGAGATTTAGCTTCGAACATTGTGAAAGAAACCTGGATGAATAGGTACTACCACTCGACGTGAGGATCGACCAATCAATACTAGGAAAGTTGAAGTCTCCGATGAAAGAAACGTCGCAAGATGAGCAGCATCCAAACTCAAGTAACTTGCACAAATTGTTGACACCGTTTTCGTTGTATGTCATATGAGGAGGAAAATAAACACAAAAGAAGCGGTGCTTCATTGCCTTTGTGTGCAAAATATCAACACAAATAACTTCCAACGAAGATAATTGATTGGGTATGGGGACTGAAGCACATTGTAAACTATCTCTGACGAGAATAGCAGAGCCGCCACCCAGTTCAGTTCTGTCTTTTCTATAGATAGTATAACCACTCGCATCAACAATGAAGTTGTCCGGGAAACTGTGATCTAACCATGTCTCAGTAATGAATGTAATATCATACCATTGGGTATCGAGAATAACCATCAAATCCGAGAGCTTATTACGAAGGGATCGGGCATTGAAATAGAAGCAAGTAAGTCGGTCCAATTCATGAGGTATTTTAGGCACAAGAACAGACTGATCCAGCAGGAAAAGGTTTGGGGTAGTGGATAGAAAGTTAGCATAATAACGGCGAACAAATACGGCATAAGAGTGGGCCATGAAGTCGAACGAGACTGAGGAAATGTCAGTACAAGCCATGCGTCAAAACAACCCTGAGCAAATGTCAACCTGGTCTATCACACATGAATTCTTGAATAGTTTACCGCTTCTGATGTATATTTTGTCATTTGGTAGAGCATTCTGCTTCTCAGATTTCAGACGCTGCCTTAAACGATGCTCCTCAGCCCGAGTAAGAGGCGGAAGATCACGATTAACGAATATTTGCTTCCCCCAAGAGAGTGAAGTACTGTTACGGGCAGCTTTTTGGTTATATAGGACACAATTGCGAGAAACTTTACTGTTGAATTTCACTTTTAAAGGGCGAGTATATCCGTTTCGTTTACGACCAATGCGGAAGCATGTCTCAATATCATCTTCGGTTAGATCATCGGAAATCTCTTCACAAACGCGGGAAATCTTGCTAGAATCATCATGAAAAGTACTGTCACCTATCTCAATATCGTCTTCGGGAATTCCCGATATAATTAGATTGCACTGTCTATTTGATATATCTGTTCTCTCGATGAAATTCTGCTGTTTACCAATAATTGTTTGGAGGGCATAGATATGGGTTTCTTGTCGAGTTTGTTCAAGTTTGATATCATGGTATTGGAGCTCGAGATTGGAAATACGTTTCATAACTTCGTCGAGCTTTGACGTCAAACGAGCTTCTACCTGCAAGATGAAGCTCTTGAGGTCATCACTTTCAGCGGTAGCGTCACGTGACCCAGATCGTAGTTGCCTGTTGCTAGACATGTTACAGAAGACCGTGGAGAAGTGTTTACGATTTGCACATGCGCAGATAGACAAAAAGGAAATGAGGACGTAATTTCACAATTATCCCTTGAATGGAAAATCCCACGATGACAATTAAGGTACCAAAAGATAGCGGAGATCACAAGGAGCACGATGGTGTAACTTTCCACTGGTATGATGTTCTTTACACGAAGTAATCGGAGGCAAATTATATACAGAGAGCAGCACTGCGACAGAAAGCCAGATACGACCGCACCGTAGGTTGTTAGTACAAAGGTTTGCTAGACAACTTAGTAATAATTGCTGTTCCCTGGATCGATGTGCTATTCGTTTAATAATTTTACTTCTATCTTGTGAATCAATCGAATGAGCGAAAACTTATTTCGCTTCTAATGTTTCACCTTATTGTCACCTTTTGATTTACAGTGCAGCATAAATGAAATAGGAATAGGAGCTTTTCAAAAAAAAATTGTTATTCTGCAGAGTATCATGAAATATGGTCATCTAAATTATGTCAAATTCAATCGATCCTCCTGCATTCTAATGTTGTCACACCTTGTGTACCATACACCATTCTATAGCTTTCAAATGAGTCATAATGCACTCGTATCTTTTATCGTGCTTTTTGGACAGGGTGAATATTTAAAAGCTGTAGTTTTTTAGTAGTCAACTTAGGCACGATCGTGAATAAAGTGTGAGGAGAAAGCTTATAATGGCTAAGAACTGAAAATCAAGTTTTCAATAAGAAATGGCTGATTTTATGATAAATTAATGATATCACCATTTCTTTATAATTAAATGTTGACGAACAACAAATCAAAACTCAGTAAATATGCTTTCTCTTTAAACTTGGATTAATTATCATATTTCCCTTACAAAAATAAAGATTTCTACTTTGAGAGATTCTAGATTTGATCATATATACTGTCCAATAATATTGAAAAACTGCGGGGAAAAGTGTAGGCTATGGCGCACTGGTGTGTGATAATATTGGAATTCTGAAGAATCGATTGAATTAAATGATCCGCCTTTTATGATCGATTGTGTAGCCAGATCTAAAGCATTCTCTTAAATTTGTGATAATAACTGCCATGCAGTGATCCCAAAACGGTTTCTCAGTTCAGATCTTTCAAACCACGGATATACATTTGATGAACCATGCATGTCAGTGGATGATCAGACATGTACATGAATGTAACACGGATGACCATAGATGATCAGACATGGGCATGGATGGTCTTGTATGTACATGTGTAATTTATGGATGAACATGGATAAAAATCATGCATAGGGTAAGTTTATGCGGTATCGGAGGGTTAAAGAAACACATTTGTATAAAAATTCAACAACTATCCATGTAGACTAAAGGAAACCAGGGATGCAGAGTCCTATCATTTGATAGGACTCCGACTCTGGGTGGCAAGTATATAAAGCCTAGATTTTTTAAATAAAGTGGCAACCTACACCATAGATCATTATAGGCTTACCTGAACCTATTTTTAGTGATCATTTCTGTATCAATTATCAATCATTTTCGATGAAAGTTTATCAGATGTCGCTTTAAGACAATCCTTTTTCACTACGATTCATTCCCTCAACTATTACAAGCTTTGCATGCACTGCTGTACCTCTACTTTTGTTTGACGGAGAAAGTTGACATTAGACAGTGACAGCTATGTGCACGAGAATAAATAATTTGTTTGTATTATATCTCGGGTCTAGTTATAGGCCGGAGTCCGGAGTCCTATCATTTGATAGGACTCCGACTCCAGCAAAAATGATAGGACTCCGGGACTCCGACTTCGCATCCCTGAAGGAAATATGGCCTTATTAATGTGTTGGGATGACATATTAATGCGAGTATGTACTTAGTTCTGCACAACACTCGAGCATTGCATAGTTACGCTATTTTCATAGGCTATTTTGAAATTTCGATGTTTTTTATATTCGCCTTTTACCGTTCGCTGTATTGAGATTCGCTGTCTAACACTAAGCAACCAGTCTACATCAAGTAAAATCAAATCTAAGTTTACATTACATCATGCAAACATGTTATGCGAAGCATTCTCATGAAATATACACACATTCATTTCAAAAGAACTATACTTAAATTCCTCGCTTTAGACAATCGTAATCAACCCATTTTCGCCCAATGTTCCCATTGGGAACATTTGCTTCAAAACGTAATTAAAATTTTCTCTTAGCTTTTATACTGGAATTTTCTTCCTATACAACGTGTTCAACTTGCTTGAAAACGATTGGAAGCATCTACGAACATATTCAGGTCTGTTAAGGTAGATAAAATAACCAATTTTCACTTCTGCATTTTTCAAGTTAGATAGCAGCTATCAAAGAACCCGAATTTTTATTGAATTACTGTTGATAGACAGTTATTTTTTCTTGGCTTGATATTGTCAGTCACTCAATTAAAATTATAGACATCTAACTTCATTTCAGTTGAAACCAGCAATATCTACACGAAGAAATTATTTTGATGTTCCCAAAGGGAACATTGGGCATTACCATTATTTTTGGATGTCAGATTCGAACCTTTCTAACATTTGAAGCAGACGTTCCATTGACTTTTTCTGTGATTATGTTACATTTTAGAGCACAAGTAACGTTTTACTTTTCATAAATTGTCAACATAATTAAATTTATTCTGCTGACAAAAATAAGATAGCGCTTATAATGTATGTCTTGATTTGATCTCATTTAATCTTGATCTAATTTGCGTCCTTTGAAGACTATTGGACTATGAGTCATTGAATGATTAGAAACTCGTCTATCTATGGCTGTGCAGCTTTTGAAAACAACTTATTTGTACTGGATATCAGACAATTCACATACATTGAAAGAATCACCTTCGATAAATTTGTACTGATCATAGACATTTTAGGATTCAAATTTTCGGTCGAGCTAGCAGGCTTCACATTTACCTTTCTTTGTATTTGAGCTGTCATATTTCCCGCGTCGTGATTTTCTTATTGTGTTTCGTGGCACCATAATGACAAAACGTAAATTTATGAAGCTAGAAGTAAACTTATGAAGCCATTCTCGAACAAAGCGACGATGAATACGACACTATTGTGGCCTTACCTCCAGAAGTTAATGGTAATGGTGATGCTACTGACGAAGAAGTTGAAGCTGAAGAAGATCAATTACCAAAAGACGTGTCATCAACTCTGGAAATTGCAAGGTCATCAGAATCTCGTCGCATAAAGTCAACAAAATCCGAATATTAAAAGAAATATTGGCCGAAAAGAAATTGGAAGAATGGTGACAGTGAACTGCAGGATATTTCGCTAGGTGTCCCGATACCTCATCTTTCCAACCAATTTCCTGTATTATCCAACAAAAGTGCCATCGAAATTTACAAATTATTCTTCGACTCACAAGTGGAAAAGCTATTTATTGAAAACACGAACATTTATGCCAGAGAAGTGAAAAACTTTCATTCTTTTGAGCTAACACCGACAAAGCTGTGGAGTTTTTTGACGATCATAACGATATCTGCATACAACCAACGGCCACAGTCACGTCTGTACTGGAGTAAAGACGACGATGTGAACTGTCCTCTTATTTCCCAGCTGATGTCTCGCAACGAATTTGAGCAAGTAAAGTCTTTTATTTGCTTTTATTTTTAGTTATGAATAACAATGATCTTTGTTTGACTGATAGGTGGGCCAAACTACGACCTCTGATTGATCTTGTCAATGAGAAACTGAAACAGTTCGGTATAACCTCTAAATATCTTTCCATCGACGAGCAAATCGTTCCTTATTTTGGTCACCATAGATGCAAAATGTATCATAAAAAGAAACCCATACGGTTTGGATTTCAAAACTGGGTGTTGGCGGCGGATGATGGCACTCCAATACATTTTTTCCGTATGGCGGAAAAGGTGACAATACTTCCGATGTTCCCCTTGGAACTCATGTTGTCAGAAATTGTGTGCAACATATTCCCGACCCAGAGGACCATATGTTCTACTATTTGACAACTTGTTCTGTTCGCTTCCTCTGTTAGAAGAGCTGAAACGTGAGTCCAGAAAAGCAATCGGAACTTTGCGAAATAACCGCATCCAAAATTGTCCGCTTCCGAGTGTAAAAGAAACAGAAAAGAAAGAGCGTGGAAATTACGTGGCATATTCAACTAAAGATCTGTGTGTTGTGCGATACAATGATAATCGAGCGGTAACGATTGCAAGTAATTATGCGAAGTGCATGAAATTATTGCAAACAAACCGACGAGTGAAAGGACAAGCTGAGAAAATTGTTGTGGATCAACCGTCCATGATTGATACATACAATCGCCACATGGGCGGTGTCGATTTGCTGGATGGGTATTTGTCTAATCTTCGACCTTGTATTGGAGGCAAGAAATGGTATTGGGCTCCATTGATTAATTGCATTCGCATGTTACAAGTAGCGGCGTTCAAAACATACGTGGCACTAGGTCATCCTATCAGTCAGCTTGATTTCATGAGAATGATTGTTAATGAAGCTGTAAAAAAGTTGCCTCTGAACGCCCCAAATAGGCCTGGAAAACGAAGAATGAGTGCAATTTTACCTAGAGCTAGTAATATAAATGAGCACATACCAGGTCCTGCTTTCAAACAAGGTCGATGCATTATTTGCAGAAAAAATACGCGAAAGCAATGTCAATCATGCCAAGTGCTGCTATATGAAAATGTCATGTGTTTTGGACAATACAATCACCGATTAAAGAAAATAAATATTGCATTTAGTGGAATTAATTTTGCTTTGCCGATTTTCATTTGTGAAGTTTATAAGGAACTTAACTGCGTTTAGCATTGAAACTGGGTCAATAAAGTATTTCTAATTTCTACATTTCTACATAATCTACATGCATGAAAATTTAAACCAGAATCAGAATTTAAATAATAAACTTAATGATAGTGTATATGCCCAATGTTCCCATTGGGAACAGCATCGTATATCTGTGTTACTTAAACAAAAGTGGAAAGTAAACGCCATACTTCGACTTCTATGCACTATTGGGTGAATATATCTTGATAGCAAAAGAAATCCATGACAGAAAAATTTCGGGCGTAAATGGGTTAAGTACAGCATGTTTCACAAAAGAAAGCATGAATATTTATCAATTATCTATTGAAATTTTAACTGTTAGTTAAAGCCTAGAGGATCTTAATGTCCATGCAATGTTTTTAGCCAGCTGCTTTTCGTGATGATTCGATTTATACTGCAAATAGTTTTAAGTGCATGTATTTGGCAGTTTTGATAGATTATATGCCAGCTTCACGTGTTTCATTTGTTAGAATGGAATGCTGGGCTGTCCTGTAAGTTGGCATTTGGGGTTCCTAATGTGAGGATTTTTCATTCGTTTGGTTGCTTATAGTGGTGCTATTTTCAAATAATAGGAAGTCCATCAACATACAAAGACAGGGTTGAACAAATATATTCATATGTTGCTATACTGCCAGTACTTCAAAAAAGTCACTCTATCACAAAAAAGTCACCTGTCAAAAATTCTTATGTAGGCCTTCACTATATGTTTGCGGTCTGCCAATGTGTATTATAGCATCGTTTATTGTTCAGTGGATCATGTCATGTTTATATGTATATCCCGTTTAATATTCGGTAATTGACTTAATGTACCAACCATTGATAATTCTATCTCCATCAATGACGATAAAGAAGTAAAATATTATAGCGAGTTTGGCCTTCATGCATCTTAGGTCTAAAACTGTTTCGCAGTAGAAATCGACTACATACAGGTGGTGAAGGAAAAAGCTGTGAATCAATCTAATCTACTATTATAAATAAAGACTTCGATGAAAATCATCCTGATTCGACTACTAGGGTCAACATTCTCCCAATTCTGGTGCAATAATTCGGTGACACCTTTGTGTATGGTGATGAAATGCAGCACAATGAACCATTGATGGAAGTGCACTTAAGTGTGTAGTTAAGGATGCCTATCAGATGAAAATGAAAGTTCTGACAAGTCGTGGACAAGTGAAAAATCTGAGCTTTCATTATAACTATGATTGCAATGCGAGTAGATGGCTTGCATGATTTGTTGTGAGAAATCTTTATCACACTGTTCATGTATCCGATGAAGATCATTCAACATTTTCATGTGTCTTGCTTTGTGGGCTGGACTCTACAGGTCTTCTGTATCGTAATTAGTTTAAAATCTAGGTTAGTAATGATTAATCGCATTTATCACGCAAGCTTCATTATATCACAAATAATTTGATCTGAGCTATTTATGCTATTAGAGCTAATATTTGTAAGTCTCCATTCGGCTCTGCAGTAAAGGAGACTTGCAGAATTCTTCCACTTCGGACGTCCTTGCCACACCTGGAACTGTCATTATAAGTCATTCAAAATTATTGAACGTGTGTTTCTAATGTGAATATGATCGTCATTGATATCTCATGCATTTTAAGTATTGAGATGGGTAGGCTGTGTGATGCTTTGTAATTCAACATCGAAGTTCCTTGTGTGATATGATGTCAATTCTGATTGCTTCTAGTGAATGTCAAAAATCTTCAGAATCCACACAGAATCCTCATAGGAGCACTATGAGAGCTGTGGGGATGGCCTCAATACGCATACCCACCCCATACCCATGGATATCCCCACAGAATCCCCATACCCACGCCAACCCTGGTATCAATGTTGTGTACAATTGATAACTACAACATTCTTTAGATATCTTGTCCATTTTCACATAGTGTGCTTTTTGTATCAGCGTTTAAATTTCAGATATGATGACTTAGATTAGATTGCTTCTTTGCTTGGTTTAAGATTGTTGTTACTTTTGGACTTTTGTCGAAAGCTTTCCAATATATGTTTTTATTGACCTCGTCTTGTTTTTCTTTAAAATAATATAATCAATATATATATATATATATATATGTATTTGGCTTAGGCAACAGGAAATATGAGCGCTGTTGAATGGTCGATAAATGTTTTACATAATGCCAATTTCAGTACATAGTGCCCTCACATTTCCCCTGAAGAAGTCACACGACGACGAAACGTCGGGTGTCATTACAAGAACTTTCATTTGAAATATCAAGTCGTAAATTGGGAATGAAATTCTTTTTTTTTATTTTTCACTAAATGGCCAACCGCCCGTGTGAGACTATAAACCCTCCATACTGAAGACCCAACATAAAGGGACCCACTCAAAGCTTTGAGGGGCACCTGATATTAGTGATGGGGTTTTCCTAGAGTAACAATGGATATTCAATACTGAAGTTATCTTAATAAAACTGATAGAGGGCTGATAAAATTACACTTCACTTGCTACTGAAACAATAGGTAGATTGCATCCCAACATTTTTTTGAGTTATCTCTGAGCTGGTAGATAATTTACAGTCGCTTGGCATGCCCTAGACATATCCGTTATCATAGATAAATGAGTTAATTCTGCTGTTTATTTGCTTCTTTATCCATTGCCTGTCAAGTACGACATCATTATCTCCATCCCACGCTTTGCGGTATCGTTTTCACTTGAATGGGATTTTGCTTAACAGATAAAAGTGGAAATGATAGCTTGGCAATTCATCGTCAATCTTTGGCTCTGTCAAATCAATGAGATATCTGAAAATTTTGAATATCCATTAAATCATGGGAGAAGGGCATGAAAAGATGTCAATTTTTTAGGGGGGCACGTGCCCCCGGTGCCCCCGCGGTTCCGCCGTACCTGTGCACAGGGCGAACAGATCTATCCGAATTGGCACAGAGAGCCTAGTGCAACTAACATTTAAGCCTCACATTTGACTAGCAGTCAGAAAGGTCAGTATTTTTGCAAGTTTCAATTTTCAACAAAAAGCTTCAACATTTGCTTACTGTAACGTGAGTCATTGAATTATCATTTATATCTTTACATCCACTCCTCTTTTTGCCAAGCTTATAATTTGCCTTTTTTTACTACGATTTTTCAACTGTACAAATCAAGAAAAACATCTGTACATTTGAATTTAGAACTGCACAAATTTGAGTTCGGTTGCACGTTAAAGAAACTTTCTTCATTAGATGAATGTGTCGAAAACACAAGTATTAACAGAATGAAAAAGTAAGAATACTATACTGTTATGACTGACGCAAAGCATTCACGCAATTGCTGCTTGTGCGGAAAATAATTCCCCATGCTTGGCATCGTGTGAATAAATCGATGAAATCCATCAAGTCCACAATTTTCATTTCTTTCTTCGATTTTGGTACAATTGGACAGTACTCGATCAGAGCTTTCGACTGAGCCGTCCTACGCATCGCTACGGTGACTAGAAGAGCCCAAAAATCGACCTTATCTCGTCACCATCTCATCTCTGGGGGTCTAATCTCATCTCGAAGATGGTCGCATCTGATATTATCTCGAGGAGTATGTGTCTTATCCAATCCTTTCTCGTGGACGGAGGACTTGGCTTATCTCGAGGGGGAAGTGTCTGATTTTGGTGGCAACGGGTAGGTGGACGAGATCTTTCCAATGAGCCAACTCTCGCACCCCATTGTGCCCCAAAATTGACCATATCCTAAACGTATGCTATTTCTCATTACTTGCGTCACCCCACGTATTGGTGCACGTCGCTGGTCCCTTGGTTATTTTGCAATACACCCTGCGGCTCTGAATGCTTTCATCTTTTAGAAAGACATCTCGAGCAAGCCAGCGTTATAAGTAAGTAGGTAAATGTTTTATTGAAGTAATTGAAAATCATAAGTTAGACATTTACATGATTGCTGATAGCGTACATAGAATGAATTTGAATTTACGAAAATTCAGTGCGTTATACATATATACAAAATTGTCAATCAGGCTACAATATCGATCCATTTGACAAGGCCGTCGTATAAGGGACAAAAGAGTTCAAGAAACTTGTTGTCATTGCACATGGTTGAAGGAATCTCTGCGTTCTTTCTGATTTCAACGGAATAATCCCGTTCAATACGTGTTGACTTTCAGTTGAGGCTATAACCAGTAGAGCTTTTGATGCTGTTTGTTGCCGATTGGATGAACACTGAAACTGACCACAATTACAGTTCTGACCAACACTAAAACCACAAATCACTTTATGACATCTGCGTTGAATTTTTTCGAGATCATTGCTGAGTCCAACCGGAAGATTTATCATCCAGATTTTCTTTCCTGTGTCACCTTTTATTGACATCAATTGCTGCTTTTTCCAACCTGAAAAGCAACCGTGTATGACCTTCATCCATCAACAGAAACAGCCACAGACTTAAATATTTTGTTTATCTGCTTCGGTTTGCAAGAAGTTTGATTAATACGAAATCGACCGCACATCGAGGAACCTATTAAGTGGGCAAAAGGGAATTCCTAATACCTTAAAGAGATAGAGAAAAAAGTCAATTTCGGATTAATGTGAGTTCCAGCAAAGTTCTTCGATTGCTATAATTCCTTCAGATTCAAAGAACTCAGATCATTGCGCACAAGTTTTCTCCATAATGTTGGCCCTTCCGATCATTATTAAAAAAAGTAGCAGGCGTGCGAAAATTAGCTCACTTGATGTTTTCACATCCTCTCCTCGCCATTTTTCATTGTATAGTGCATACACTGAATCGAATGTTAGCCACAAAGCGATGTGTTTTGGTGTGTGCGAAGTGATATCACAGCACGCACGCTTATTGTTTGCCATTTCTAATAGCAAGCGATACACGAATTATCCATTCGAGAAGGAGCAAATTGTCTAATTCTGTGATGTGCCATTTCGATATGAAGGTTACATGTAACCCTTCCTTTCTAGGAAACCGAAGCGCGAAGATGAATCTAATTCTGTGGAAAAACTCCGAAACGCCATTACTGATGACAAGAATTCATTGTGTTTCGGATGTCGAGAGCGAAGCGAGAGATAAAAAAATAGCGAAGTTGAAATGTTCTGGATGCATGGAGTGGGTCTGTGGTACTCACACATCCAATTTGAGATTGTGCACTATTGCTCAATTGAAAATTTAGCTAGTTTGCCGCGATGTGAGTTTAATTAATCCTTCAAACAGGAAGCATTATCTGTTTCATTGTCTGACACGGAATAGATGAAAATTCTGTGGATGCCGGTAAGCATTTATTAATGACATTATGCAAGTTGAGATTGTTGAATTGCAAAATAGAAAACACGCATTTCTTACCGAGGCACTGATCTAATTAGGTGAACAAACCCAATATTTTGGAGAAATCATCTAAATTTCATTTAGAGGACGCTAGACTAATACTGCACTATAGCATAGACCTGTAGTTGACAACGACATTGAACTATAGCTTCTTGAATTATAATGCTCATGGCTTCCTCAGCTGAAATACTATTCATTACTAGTTCACAAAAATTGATTTTGCATAAACTATTAAAAAACACATAAATACGGCCTTATTTTATGTGCAATTGAGTATTATTCCCCCGTTTTGGTTGGTCTGCCGGCGTAAGACGAAGAAACCTTAAACAGAATACAACGTCGAGCTCACTGCATTATTTGTGAAGAAAGCTGTCGCTGAATGAGCATTCCGAACTTAAATTAACGTAAGCAAAACGCAACCTGATGTTGAGTGCATCTCAAAATCCCGATCATCCACTCCATACCTTCAGCCTGGCAAGATCCGACATTTCAGGGCGATTTCTTCAACCACCTAATCGTAATGGAGGCGCAAGAGCTTCTCAAGAACAACAGTTGCTACCAACCAGACTCACTTTGACTAGCTGCAGCCAAGAAAGATAACAGCACTTTACCATTATATGACTTGACACACTTGCTTACAGATACATTTTTAGTCCGGCAGCCAGAACGAGTTTCAGCAGGGAATGAGGCCGAAAGTGAGACTTTCACAGAATGATGTACAGAATGATTCACAGAATGATGCCTACTACGAATCGGTGTGTCTGCCGACTTCTAGTGAGTTCCTCTCCTTGTCAGATAGGATCAAAGAAAAACACATGTAAATCCAATATGACGCAGATTGCAGTTTTTGGCTAGAATGAAATTTTGTATGTTTTCTCTGATTTAACGAAAAGTACTACGCCCAAAATCATAATTTTTGGCATGGAATGTCTTCAGATCATTTTCTTTCATGTTCATCCACACCTGTCTATAAAGTTAAACATATTTAGATTTGGCGAGCCCCTTAATGTCGGCAAACACAAACATTTTGAGCAGCTTTATCCACATTCAACCACATTCTCACATACATTGTCGATCAGATGCATGATAATAGCACATGCACATCATAGAAATGACCTGATGACATTCCATGTCAAAAATTATGACTCTTGGCTTAGTACTTTTCATTTAATCTGAGAAAACAAAGAACATTTCATTTTAGCCAAAAACTGCAATCGGCGTCCCATTGGATTTGCATGTGTTTTTCTTTGATCCTGTCTGACAAGAAGAGGAACTCACTAGAACTCGTCAGACGTGCAGATTCGAAGTAGACATAGGGTGTACATAATTCTGTGAAAGTCTCATTTTTGGCCTCGCTCCCTGCAGAAACTCGTTCCTCTGTCTAACTTATGATTTTCATTGCTATTGAAAGGCGAAATATAAACATTTATCTCTCTCTCTCTCTCTCTCTCTTACTCTCAGCTAAATGCCTACTTATCAAAACTCAACAGATGTAACTACCACGATCATGTTTTGGCCTACTGAGACTAATCAATTGTGGGTACGCTCGAACCAGCGACTTTGAAATCAGAGGACGTGTAGCATGCCTCTAACCACAAAAGTGACTGTCTCTTAGAGTTCTTTCGTGGGACACCTGTCTTATTGTTCCTATACAATGCAAAAGACTTACTTGAATAAATTAATCAGCTTCATGGTCGGATTTTTATCATGGGTCGGAACCTATCAAAGTGAATCCATTATATAGTTAGAATTTTCGATTGTAAGGCAAGAAATTATAAGTGTTTTGAAAGAATGATACTTGCTTTGAATCAAAGATAAGTCACGTCTTCGCTTCGACTTCACAATAGCTCTTAACAACATCGATTCCCAAATGATAAGTAAGTAAGTGTTTATTGAATGTGAATGGAAATCGGTAGGCCTAAAGTTACAGAATATCACATTTTAAATTACAAAAACTGCATGAAGTACTGGACATAGATACAAAGAAAGATATAAAGAGTCAAATCACAAAAAAGACAAGATTGCCGATCTTTAATTTTGAGCGTTTGTGATTTACATTAGCTCGCTCCGTCATCAAACAGTTTGAAATTAGTGATCATACAAGACCATGGTATAAATGAATCCAATCTGCGCTGTGTTCTGCAGTGGGGCAGAATAAAATGTTTAGAGACACTAAAGCGGTGTGGAATGACACAACGTAGAGGATGCAGAAAGTTTGTCTCACATTTCAACAGAAAACTGCGAGCGGCATTATTGAATTTTAGCTCAATTGAGGGAAAACTTTGACAGTCACATGATGAACCACATATGATTCGGTGTGCTCTCTTCTGAAAGCGCTCCAACTTTGATATTAATTTCGATGGTAGACGGCCGTACACAGGAGACGCATACATAAACATAGAAGTAATAAGTCCATGGTATACAACTTTTAGATCGTTTACATTCATTACACTTTTTAATACACGTATGACGTACAACCGTTGAGAGGCATGCTTTAGTAGATCGTCCTTTTGATCGTCCCATTTTAGCCTGTCATTTACAAGAAGGCCAAAAATTTTTGTAATTGTCAATTTAGAAGCATTTCGACAGAGTTATTCAGAGTTTGATGGATTTCGGCGTATACATAATTGATTGGTTTTAGCAGTGTTTACTTGAAAGCCCATGACATCAATCTTGCGAAGAATATCATCAAAAACTACTGATGAATGGTCAAGAGCAGTAATTGCCTGAACTAAAGTTAGGTCGTCAGCATATTTAACAATTTTTGTATCTTCCCTCTGCGACTGCAGCTGTCCCATATATACACTAAATAAATAAGGTCCTAAGACTGAACCCTGTGGAACCCCTGATCTGACGTCAAACACCGGGCCAAGAGATCCATTTATATTGACACGCACTTTCCTGGAAACCAAATAAGAACGGAGCCACAATATGAAACCACAATCAATTCCACAGTAAATCAAATGATTTAGCAATTTGTTATGCTGCAACTGATCGAAAGCTTTCATCATATCCAAACAGGTTATATGCACTGCGTTTGTTTCTTGCTTGTCTAAAGACATAGTTGCTTCGTTAAGAATCTTAATTAAAGCGCTAGTTGTTGATCCCAGTGGGCGAAGGGCGTGTTGATTTGCACCATAAAGCTTGAGAAGTGAAACTTGCACATGTCGGAGAACGAGTTTTTCGAAGACCTTCGATATTGTTGATATTACGAAAATTGGTCTGAAATCACGTACTGAAGGGTGTCTTGTCTTGGGAATCGGGGAGACATAGCTGAGCTTGAGTTGTGTTGGGAACTGTCTGTCTGAAATCGAGCGATTGAAAATTGCGGCCAAGGGAATGCTCAACCATGGAGCGCCTTCTTTCAACAAGCGTGGTGGTATTCGGTCAGGTCCTGCGGATTTTCCACAATTTAGGTGAATAAGCTGTTCAAACACATCAGCTTCTGTAATGCGAAATTGAAAATGTTCATTGGAGATGTTTGCCAAAATATCATCGGGTTCATGATTAAAGTTATCACAAAACACATTGGAAATTGCGATGAGAAGATTTTCAAGGCTACCATGATCTTCTATTAAGTGATCGAAAACATTATTTATCTTCTTGCTTCCACGGGCATCATTTGCAACTGACCATACATGCTTGCTTGATTTTACTTGTTTCGAAGTCCAGGCAAGTTTGGCTTTGACAATTTCATCTTCCACCTTCGTTTTAAAATGCTCATACAGATCCCATTTTTTCATCCTGTAAGCCTCCCATCTCTTATATTAATTAAAGATTTCAAAATGGGAGACATCCAAGGTTTATACGGACATGGCAACAGTTTCACAAGGGATCACTGAAGATGCTGAGACCAGGAGACTGTAGAAAGCATCGTACATGTTGTCAACACTATTCTCGGAAAGTAATGCATTAAAGTCCAAGTTTGAAAGACGATTTGCATATTCCACTAAATGTGACTGTCTGTAATCCCAGACCGAAACAAGTCGACGATTATGTTCATTACGACCATAACTTCGTAAAGGATCCAAAATGATGCAGTTGTGATCGGAGCTGCCCAAAGGTGGACCCACTTTTGCCGTTGTCTCATACTGATCACTCAAAAAATCATCAAGCCTGATATGATCTAACAACGAAAACTTCCTTGTTGCAGATTTGACCTTATTCGTCAGTACAAAATCATTTTCAAGAAAAGAAGTAGAAAAGTCATTAAAGTCACCGCACATTATCAGATGAGCGTCGGGGTCCCTTTCGAGAACATCGTCTAGCTGGCATGTTAGAAAAGACGTGATGGATTGATGCTGATGAGCATTAAGTCCTGGTGGTATGTACAAAAGAACGCAGATAACATGTAGCATCTCAATAGAGAAAACCAGAGTCTCAATGAAGCTTGGCTCATCAACAGTGGGATTTATAAGACGACAGCGCATTGAATTTCGGCAGTAGGCGCACACACCGCCTCCTTTTCTTCCAATCCTGTCATTTCGGTAGGTATCATAACCTGCCATTTCAATGTACGAATCTTCGATGCTAGAATTGAGCCAGGTTTCTGTTATAAGTATGATATCCGGATGTAATGTCGAAGCAGATGCGTATAGTTCATCAAATTTGTTCACCATGGATCTCGCATTTAGAAGCAAGATTTTGGGGAAACACGACGAGTGATTTGTAAGATCATTGCTTCGTTTTCTGTCATTGTGGGTAAAAAGTTTTGAGCAGCAAAAAACATATTGCGGGTCCCGGTAAAAACTTGGTGAAAATTCCTTATTTCAGACTTTGGCATTATTTTTCCCCGTTAAATTACCACATCATCACCACTTTCCTTTCGCTGCTTAAATTCTTCCCGTAAATTTTTGTTTATCCTCTGTTCAATTTGAGTGAGATCTCTTTGGATGAAGACCGATGAGAATTCAGCCGAATTTCGGAGGTTTCGCGACTTTTGAAGGATCTCTCTCATTTGCTTCTCCGAATTACAGGTAATTCGTAACAAACGTTTGCAAATTTGCTTCCCTAATCTTCTGGGATCGGTAAATGTTTCATCAGACACTCAAAGAGACACAATAATCATCCGACACATCGTCATATCTTTACTCACTCTATCCGCCACGGATCCATGAAAATGTTCTGGGACACCAGAGAAAACCAAATTTCTCTTTTTAGCATCGCGACGTGCCACCTCGTTCAGTACCTCAGAGAACATTTTTCCTGTCGTGTTGAAAAATTCTGTTTTAAATTTTCAAGCTCCAGTTTCTGCTCCTTTTGAATTTCATTCACATTTAACAGACGCTTCTCCAAACCACTCACACGTACAGACAACAAGTCAATTTGCGAAGTTAGATCGTCGAATCTGGAAGTCATCATTGAAATTATCCGATTCTCCATTTCACTTAATCTGAGTTGGATATCGTCCAAAGAGATAGTGGAAATAGCGGTCGACCGGGTATTCTTGGCCATAGCCAGCAGAAAAAATTGAACGTGTTGAGATAACAAAATCAGTAAAAGACCAAACTCGAACCAACCAACTTTCGGATACCATTCAAACGCTGAAGCCAATCTCCTCACAGAGTTCTACCGTAATAAGTCTGTGTGAAAGGGATAAGTCTATATCAATGACCGCCGCACGAATTATCTTATTTCAGATTATCATGCATCTAATGAGCAATGAGATGCATGGAACATGCATGATGCGGCTAAATGCTTTAGATATGAAGCATGTATGTTGATAATATTTTTATTTAATACAGTTTTTCTCAGAACTAGGTTATGTTGGCAGTTAATACTATTAACTTCTGAGTCAAATAATACAGATATTTATTTCAAACTAACAGTACGGAAAATTCTGCACATGTTTCTCAACATAAATGTTCAAAGTGCTGTCCATCGACAGCGAT
>CAJQUW010000740.1:0-120000 GCA_907163375.1 Prostheceraeus crozeri
AACCCTCGGGAGGTTTAAAATTCGCTATTCCATTTCGTGAAAATCTGGGTCCACGTGGACCCAGAAGATTTATTTTCACAATCAAGCACAATTAGTACAGAAAGTACGAGTCACAGAGTTCGAATGTTCATCACAACAGTGATTCCCACACCGAGCACAGGTTTTTCTCGTTTTCCGATCTTTCTTCCACCCGCAGAGTTGACATCTGTCTTTTTTTCGTGTTGCTCTCTCAACATCCACCTTTGCTTCGATGATTGGCCGTGGCACGTCTTTTGACTCCAAAAATGGCTTGACCAGCTCCTCTCCTAAGCATCGCAGAAATTGTCTTCTTTTGTGAGGCTTGTCTCTTCCCCAATGAGGATCAATTTCGCAATTCAACACATATGCATTTATCCCACACAAATCCAAGAGGTTGCAAAACACGATTGTGTGCCATCTTCGGCTGATGTATTTCACCGTATATGTCGCCACCATTTGGTCAGCTTTATCTACACCTCCTTTGGTCGCATTGTAGTCTTTTATCATTTCTGGAACCTTTCGGTCAGTCTGTTGATCAACAACTGGCTCTTGATGGAAGGTGCTCAAAAGAAGGACACAATCATTTTTCTTGCATTTGTAACTGAGGAGGCATGTTTGATCTTCGAGGTTGAATCGGAAATCTGAAGAGTAAACAGCACGGCCCTGTAGATTCTTCATCTGCGGAGGAACTTCTCGTCTGTTTTTCCTCAGAGTTCCTAACAAAGTCATGCCTTTTGAGCGGAGAGAGCGTGCGAGCTTCAAAGAAGTAAAGAAATTGTCAGTTGTTATGTGTCTTCCAGAATTTTCTAGAGAGCTGGTCAAATCCATGACAACACGTTCTCCAAGTCCGTGATGACTGGGATTGTCTTCTTTGCCTGTGTACATTTGTAGATTGTAACAAAAATAATTGTTGGCATCGCACAACAGCCAGAACTTAAGTCCATACCTTGATGGTTTGCTTGGCATATATTGCTTATATGCACAGCGACCTCTGAAAGGATATAGTTCCTCATCAACGGTAAGAAATGCACCAGGCACATACGATTTTTGACAGTTGTTCGTGAAACCATCCAAAAGAAGACGAACCGCTGCTAATTTGTCTCGCAGTTGTCGAGCAGCCCTTGTTTCAGGATTGTCAAAACGAAGCATGATACGTAACTCTTTGAATCTTGAATGGCTCATTGTTATTTTGAAGATGGGCCTTCCGTGTTCTTTCGACCACAGCTCTTCAGTACTCTCCATGTGAGAACGATACACGCCGCGTAGATATAACAGGCCAATGAAGGCTAACATTTCTTCCATCGAAGCGTCCGTCCATGCTGCACCTTTGATAGATCTCCCTCGCCGATTTGTCTCTTTTAGTATTGTCTCCATCATATCGTGATCAAACAAAATTTCCCAGCTATTTATAATAGTATTTGGCGCGCGAATATGCCGCAGAGAGTAACTTGTAAGACCTGGTGCTGGTCTAAGCAGATTCTCTCTTCGCTCCCTGCCACGTCTCTGTTCTTGAGGTAGGAGAGAAGTCCATTGCTCTCCATCAGCGGATGAAATATTCACTTGATTGCCGATTGCTTGGTTAATGGATACGTCGTCATCAGAAGGTGAAATATTGTCACTTTCATCGATATCAGATGAACCAGATGATTCACTGGAGTCCTCCGTGTCATTCGCAGATGAAGAAGCTTCGGGAACGTCTTCCTGCGCGCCCCTCAATAATCTCAAAGCTTCAACTTTTGAGCTCCGTTGTGAGCGTTCCGCCATCTTCGCTCGTAGCATAAAACAGCAGTGCGGTGTAATGACAGAACGGCCTGCCTGCGCGGTCTCATAGCCAAGCGCAGGCAGGGAGCATTGTTCACGCGTCACATCAAAATCGATTTCATTAGTTCGTCACAGTTGCACCTGCGTGCGACAATAGCGACGATAGCAAAAGCTTTGAAGCAAAGCGAAGTTTCAGCTGCGTTATCCCGTGTGTCTTTGTGTGCAGGGAAGGAGTGTGCGTGTGTCTGTGTGCAGCCAATAAGCACTACCGCTATTCCGATGCTTCATTATCTACTGTTTCGCATTGTATCAGGCGAGTTGAGGCGGCCCAATCGGCCTGGGCAGATCGACAAACTAATCGATGGAATCGTTTGCAAGTGCGCCTGTGATTTCAACGTCTCCAAAATCTGACCAGTTGTCAGCCTTTGAAGTGCATGGCGTTAAGGCTAAAAATAGAAAAAATGCTACACATCGTGAGCGCGTGACGATAGCTGCCTTCACGAATATGACGGTCAGGATAAGGCTAAGATATAGCGTCGCTAAGGATACGGGAAATCCTTATCTGGTTTCACGAATACGGGCCTTTGTTATTTGGAATAGCAGTGACTGAATTTCTGCGCTATGACGACCGATGAAACGAATCAGTGTGACTGGGTCCAGCTGGACCCATAGATTTACTAAAAGGTTTGCGATGTATTGCAATTATTTAAACAACAGCTAATACATTTTCACTTGGCAGTTATAATTGACATATCGATACAGATAAAGTCCAGTGATATCAATAATAAATAATGAAAACTTAATAAATAACAGCAAGTGATCTGGAAAAATGGGTCCACGTGGACCCAGAAAACCCTCCTGTTTGTCATTATGATGAACGACGTTATAGATCAAATGAACAAAATGTGGAAGAATAGAATAAATGTTGTTATGTATGCGGACGACGCTTTAATTTTGGCGGACACGGAAGATGAAATGAGAAGAAAAATTAATGTTTATGAATTTGAATGTGAGTGTTATGGCCTGAAGATAAATTATGAAAAAAGTAAAATTATGGTGCTTGGTGGAGACAAAGATAGAGATTCCTGTATAAGTATAAAAAACATGCAAATAGTTGAAGAAATTCAATATTTGGGCATCAAATTAACCAACGGTAAAAGAATGACAAGAGAGCATATCAAAGAAAAAATAGAAAAAAGTAAGAAGTATGGTTATTGGATGCGCTACATGTTAAGAGGTAAAATTATGAAAGAAAGATTAGGAAAAGCGATATGGAAAGGTGCCATACTCCCAACAATAGTTTATGGGATGGGAGCGATGGTGCTTACAAAGAAAGAAATAGAAAAATTGAATAAAAACCAAAGCAAAGTCTATAGAAGTATGCTGCAGGTTCCTAGAAGAACTGCACAAGCCTACATACTGGGTGAAATAGGCTCGAGTTCACAAAGAACAAGAGATAGAGAATGTAAGATAATGCTCCTGAAACACGTAATAGACAACACAGTCACACTAAAAGAAATTTTAAGACAAGAAGATAATAGCAATTCATGGATGAGGCAATGTGGAGAATACATGAAAGAACTAAATATATCTTGGGAGGACATAGAAGAAAAATCAAAACAGAAACTCAAAAATATATGCAAAAGTAGAAGTGAAAAAGAATGGAGGATGGAGATGGATAAACGGACAAGTTTAAAATACTATGCGAAATATAAGAAGAAGATGGGGATGGACAGGAATTGGAATAAAAGGAAAAGTAAAATCATGAGATTGTATGAAAGCGGTGCAGTGATGACAAAAAGCAAAACTGGCAAAACAATAGAAGAAAGAAGATGCGAAGTATGCGGGGTAGAAGAGGATTTAGGACACATAATAAAGAAGTGCAAGAAATATGAAGAGTTGAGGAAGAAATTTAACATGGAAGGAAAGGAGGTAGAAGAAATAATTTATGGAAGTGATGGAGAGGAGTTTCTGAATGATTTAGATAGGAATAAAAATTTTTTGGAAAAGAGACTGATCAGGGCAAAATTTGACTAACGAGAAAGAAGAGGATTAAATCAGGAGTGCCGCATTGAAGGCGATACTCCATCCCCAAAGTAACCCAAAGTAAGTAAGGCTAACAGTCTACGAAAAGAACGTGCTATTTACAACTTTTTTTACTCAACAAATTTTCAGCAGTCGCTAGGCAATATGAGCATCAATAGCGACGTTCTAGAAAATAGGTGTATTATATGTAGGAAATCCTCATCGGAATCACTGAAATGTTTTCAAAGCAGTTGCTGGATTAATATTAGAAATGCGGCCTCATTGAGATCCGAATTTACGAGAGACTCATTCCGTGAAGCCACATCAAGAATCAGCTGTAGTGATGCACCATCCTCAGTTGATTGTTATCACTCTTCATGCTTGAGAAGATTCACGGCTGTAAAAATACCTAAGATTTTGTCAGATACACCTCAGAGGAAAAGTACTTCTGACAGGCCTACTCGCTCACAAAATACCATTCCTGTAACGACAAATAGAGGAGTTCTTGAGAAATGCTGTCTGATTTGCAATAAGAGTCGCAAATATTACAACGGATGTTTTGAGAATCTATCTGCCTGCTCCACCTTTGATGCTTGCGCAAGGATTGAAAGTGCAGCTCGTATGCAAGACACTGAAGCTTCACGGCGTGTTCTCGGCATTCTCAATTCAGGCGGAGATCTTTTAGCTCAAGAAGCACATTACCATCTGTCCTGTCGTCGCAAATTTGTCAAGATTACAGAAAACTCTGTCCCAGATAGTTCGATGCCCAGTACGCGCAAGTTCCACGAAATAGCATTTGAAAAATTGAAGGACTTTATTACCGATGAAATTTTACGAAATGATAATGTTCTTTCCTGTTCATCAATTTACAGAAATTATACATCTGAGTTCATTTCTTTAGGGGGAAATTCAGATGATATTGAGCTACATAGAAAAAGTGCCCTCCTTGAAAAAATCAAAAAGAATTTCAAGGATGAAATCACAATTTCTTTTCTTAGTAAGCGCGATGGCATGTAAATTCACAATGCAAATGTTAGTCTCGAAGACGCTAAGATGATGTTCTTCGGTGATAAAAGCTATCAATTCAAGGTTGAGTTACGAAGTGTTGGTTTGAAATTGCGTGCTCTAATATTGCAATTGCCAAGTACAAAAATACCTACCCCTACCACTGTTGATTATTTGAAGTGAGCGGCAGCCGACATTCCACCTGAGTTAGTCTATTTTTTCAAACATCTGATTGATGGAGTAAGAAGTACTAGTGGTGACATTGACTGTAAAGTTAGTTCTCTTGCTTCTGATGTTGTATTTTGCACCAGTCACGGCAGCGTGAAACAATGGAAAAATATCAATTTTGGCTTAGGTATTAGCAGTCTCACTGGATCTAAGACTGTTGTGCAATTACTCAATCGAGCTGGTCACTCAATTAATTACTCGGAGGTAAAGCAGATAGAAAGCGAATTCGCTTATGCAATTGCAAAAAATGACAAACAGACTCCCGATGGTTTACAGACTCTGCCAAACTTGGCTACAGGTTTAGCATGGGATAACTTTGACGCTCAGATTGAGACTGTTGACGGAAGAGGAACATTTCATGCTACATTCGGTATTTGTTATCAGAACCAAGATCAGGGAGATCATTCACATGAGAATGAGTCCATGACATGTCCATGTCCCGAAAAACGGAGACGATTTCAAGGATCAGATAGAGCTCTGACTCCATTTGTGAAACCCGTCCAAAAGGCAAAATTTGTCTTAAGTTTTCAAGAACGTGAAGATATTCCACTAGAAGTATTGGACTTTTATTGGCTCCTTCAGACATTCAGTTTTTCTCCCCCCATGTTCTTTGGATTTTATTCAACCTATGTTAGAGATTTCCTACCTCAACAGAAAGTAAGATACATGGAACAAATTTTGAAGTCGCCCACCCAAAATGACGTTGTTCGTGAAACGCTAAAGCGTAGCCTAGAAGTTGCGAATGAAACCAATCAAGAATATGCGATTGTAACATATGACCTGGCCATTGCCCTGAAGGCATACACTACACAAGCGATGGAACAACCGATCTTTGACAAAGTTCTCATTTTGCTAGGATGTTTCCATCTCGAGCTTGCGTACATTGGAGCACTAGGAACATACATAGCAGATTGTGGTGTAGAATATCTTCTTATTCAGGCTGGGATTTTAGATGAGGGATCGCTTCCTGGTTTTCTTCGTAGAAAATTCTATAACAGATGTACACGTGTTCACCAGCTGCTTGCCACAGCCATGGAGTCTCTTCTATTCCGACGTTTCCAGTCTGAGGTTCTCCAACAAACTGATTTCCCTGATGTGCAGTCATTGATAAACATTTCCGACAGTTATGAATCCGATATCGAAGAGTATCGGCAGAATAACGATGATTTCTTACGAATTATGCGCCTCTATGACACTTTCTTGTGTGATGTCCTTGAAGGAAGATACGGTTCAACGCCGGCGTTTTGGGGCATTTACATTCACTTGATAAATCGTTTATATAGACAGCTTCAGAAATCCATCAAAATGAATGATGTTGATGGGTTTCTATCTGTTCTTCCTAATGTCATGAACGTATTTTTTGCTCGGAACAGGCCAAACTATACGCGTTGGAGCGCATTATTTCAACAAAAACTTGGTGACATGCCTAGTCGATGCAAGGAACTATTAGAAATGGGTGCTTTTTCTATAAGGCGTACACCCAAACATTTTTCCAGGACATCCATTGATTTATGTTTGGAGCAAACTGTTAATAAAAATGCGTCATCCAAAGCAGCGGGCATTGTTGCTTTTGCCAACTCCAAAGATGCAGTCAGACGTTGGTGTTTGACATCTGCTCAGCGTGGTTTCGCTGTTTCTGAATTGAAGCTATTTTTAGGTTTGAATTCATCTCACGATCCATCTAAGCAAAACTGTCCCCATCGCATAAAACGTGATAACGATGATTTGTCGAGACTCATTGATGCAATTATACAGACTTGCAACCCATTTTCGGATGAAATACCAAAGTCGAGTTTGGTGAACGTCGTAACCGGAAAAACAGCGTCATTACAAACGCAAAAGTACCTAACCGATACATTATCGCGGGGAGAAGAGCAAAGAAAAATCTTTCTGCAGGAATGCGAGCGCGACCAGAAAAGATTCCTACAACCGCTGAAGCGACTGAAGGTGCAGAATTTCTCCAAAGAGAATGTGAAATACAGAGAATTGCGATGATCGGTTCGACACTGTAGAGATATGTTGGATGTTTTCGGGAGAGTGGTTCTACTTGCAAGTCAAAGCAATTCTTTTGTTGATATGAAATATCTTCTTTCGTATCCACTCACTGATGTCCCCCTGTCTTTAGCTCACTCTGATGGCTCTCCTTTACGTACTTCTAAAGCAGTTCTTCTGAAAACATTAGAAGAGAAAGGCATTCCAATTGATTGTGAAGCAAAACATGATATAGACATGACACTAATCGATGGTGGGCACCTGCTGAGAGTCCACTTACCAAATATGAAGGGATCCCGCACTTACGGTGCAATTGCTAAAGAGTTGCTATCCACAGTAATGAAATCTCAGGGTACTGAAATTCCTCTTCTCTTTGATACCTACCTTGACACATCCTTGAAGGAGAGTGAAAGGAGAAGAAGAGGAGAGTTTAATCGACCTCATTCTATTCTTGGACCTGACCAAAGTCCTTTACAGATGATGTCAAATCTTTTAAAGAATGGCAGCTTCAAAGATTCTTTGGTTGATTTTTTTATGTCTGAATGGAAAAAACAGGAATACAGATGTTTTTTCGAGAAGAAATCCCTTTTTGTATCACACGGTGGAGTTTGTATCAGATACCAGATTGACAGCAAAGATGAGAGTTTGACCAACGATCATCCAATGTCTCTCCAAGGGGACCATGAGGAGGCAGACACACTCATCATATTCCATGCTTCAACTTTGTCTGGAAAGTTGCTGGTAAAGTCAACTGACACAGATGTCTTCATTCTTCTATTGAAATTGGCAGTGAGCAATGATGCCATATCTAAATTGATCATGGATTTTGGAACTTCCTTCAATAGAAGATTTATTGACATATCTAGTATTGCTGCATCCCTTGAAGGAAGGAGACAAGGTTTCACTTCCGCACTCCTAGCTCTTCATGCACTTACCGGGTCAGACGTGACTTCTTCCTTTTTTAACAAGGGAAAACGAAAAGCATTAGATTTAGTTGAAAAAGACGAGTCAGGTAGAATTTCCTCTACCCTTATTCAGCTTTCAACAACAGAAGAGCCGGATTATGAAGGGTTAGTTTCCTTCATTTGTGCCATATACGGTCATCGCTCATTTGTAGATATAGATGAAGCTCGATACGCTGTTTATCGTCGATTGACTGGACAATTTCATCAGGTAATTGAATTTTTTATAAATCTTTTTCAAGTAGACCGATATGAACTGGTATATATATATGTCTTAACTTCCTTGGCATTACACAACAGTACATCCTCTCAAAGAATATTAAAATACAAAATGCTATAGACTATGAAATCACTTTGAGAAGGAATTCTTTCTTGGAATAACAAAAATCCGTATTCATTTACAGGATAACCCTCTCTCCAACGTGAAAAGGTTAAACCCCGCCCTACTTCCGCCTTGCTGGCGAACCTTGCGACAAAAGATCCTTCGAGCTCAATATGTATCAATCCTGTGGAATAGATCTCATCTCCCAAATCCAACAATTGGACTCGTCCCAGAGAACTTCGGATGTACTTGGTCTAACGGGTTGTATGAACCTGTGTGGTTCAATGGACCACCCCTGCCTAACAACATTGACGGCAACACACAGGTATGTATTACGGGATCATGTATCAAACTAATTCTTCAACAAATAAATCCAAAAGTCCTAGGGATTTTTTACATTATACATTGCTGCCATGTTCTTGATATCTCACTATTTAATGCCCGTAAAAATACTAGCATCCATTTATAGCGACAATATTACTTACAACATTGATCTCACTTACAATATTGATCTCAATTACAATATTGATCTCAGTTACAATATTGATTATGCTGAAAACAGATTCTTAAATGCAAAGATTCTCTATTGCACATACACAGTAATAGTACATACGCGGAATTTTGGCGTGAATCAGTACAAAAATGTAGATGTTTCAGCTACCAGTATTTCATTATTCCAACATTACTTTTGATTTTCACTCTTTCGATGATGATAACGACGACAGTGAAAGTGACATGGATGTCGATGAAGATGTCGCAGACAGTGATAGTAACTGGAGTGATTCAGACGATGAATGAAGAAGATTTCATCCGCAAAAATTAGTTGTCTTCTACACTTCCAAAACATTTTAACATTTCTGTTGATGATTTTCGATGTACATAGCAACGGCCTCTACGGAGAAAAACAAAATCCATGAAATAAATCGCTCAAAAATTGAAAGCTTTTCTCAGTTCACCAATAATTCGAGAAAACTCACCCTCACGATCTAATCCGTCAAACTAGACTGGGCTGCTGTAAATGCGGTAAGCAGTTCGCCCAAAATTTTTACTGCCGCTTTCATTATCAATGATAAAATCATTGATTTTTTGATTGATGCTGGTGCCTCTGTTTCAGTAATTTCGCCTTCCATTGATAAAATTTTACGTGTTTTTACAAACCCATCGCCGATTTCACTCAGTACAGCTGATGGTCGCCCACTTGAAACATTCGGCGAATGTAAACTTACCTTAAAATCGAAAAAGCTATGTACATTCTACTGGACGTTTTTTGTTGCTGACGTACGCAGAGCATTATTAGGTACCGATTTCCTCTCCCATTTTGATCTACTTGTTGACTGTAAAAACACACGTCTAATCGATCAAACAACTCAATTGAATCTTATTTATTACTGACGATTGTGAATTATTAGCCTTACCTCAATCAATTGATAATACTGTTCATGCATTGTTATTACAGTGCCCTCTCTATATAATACATGTTGTAGTACTGACACTGTCCGTGAAACACATAATTCTACTCAACATGTTATTGAAACAACCTCTGATATTCCTGTTTTTGCTAAAACCCGTCAATTGAGTAATGAGAAATACGAAACGGCCAAATTAGAATTTGATAATCTTTTGAAGCAAGGGATTATCAGGCCATCTAAAAGTCCATGGTCTTCACCATTACACATGGTCAAGAAACCGAATGGATCTTGGCGACCTTGCGGAGATTTTCGACGCTTAAATTCCATTACGAAACCAGATCGATATCCACTTCCACATTTTAGCTCACTGAAAGCAAAGTTATTCGGATCTTCTGTATTCTCTACTAGATTTAGTAAGAGCTTATCAACAAGTGCCTATGGCACCAAAAGACATATAGAAAACGGCAATTACTACCCCTTTCGGTTTGTATGAATACATTTATATGCCCTTTGGTCTACGGAACTCCGCTCAGACATTTCAACGAATGATCGATGGAATTCTGAGAGACCTTCCATTTACGTTCGCTTATCTAGACGACATACTCAAATTTTCGAAAAATGAGAGCGAACATTTGACTCATCTCGAGCAGGTATTTCTACGTTTGAGCCAACATAATCTCCGTATCGCTCCTCTCAAATGCGAATTTATGGCGTCCGAGATTGATTTTCTTGGTCATCATATAACTAAAGATGGAACACTGCCGAAACAGACAAAAATTGATGCGATCGTTCAATACGACAAACCCACTGATTATGCTTCTTTACGACGTTTTATGGGCATGATTGGTTATTACCGTCATTTCATTCGTCATTTTTCTGATATATGTCAGCCTCTCTACGATCTACTAGGTTCCACTAATCAACGCAATCATCGCCTTGAATGGACCAAGGAGTCTGAAAATTCTTTCATGAAAGTCAAAGATGCTCTCGCCAATACTGAGACACTTTATCATCCCGATCCTAATGTTACTGACTATATTCTTGTTACAGATGCTTCGAACAACGCCTTAGGTGGTGCTCTTCATCAATCTGTAAAAGAACAGATCCGTCCAATCTCCTTCTTTGCAAAGAAATTGTCCACAACGGAAAAAGCACATTCCACATTTGATCGTGAACTTTTAGCCGCTTATCAAGCTGTTCTTCATTTCAGACATCTTATAGAGGGCCGACAAGTTCACCTCCATACAGACCACAAACCGTTAGTATCAGCATTTTATTCCATGACTAAAACAGCCAAATCTGATCGACAACAGAGACAACTCCTCCTCCTTTCCGAATTCATAAGTTCTATAAAACACATCCGCGGAAAAGATAACATTGTTGCTGACGCTATCTCTGTTGATTTTCCTGATCTTAAGACCATTGCATTCGCACAAAATGAGTGTACTGAAATCAAAGACTTCGAAGAGAAATTAAAACTTTTCAATCTGTATGATAACACTACAATTCTATGCAACACAGATTTACCATACCCTCGACCTTTTGTACCTAACAATTTCCGCCGAGCAGTTTTTGATTCCTTCCATAACTTGTCACACCCAGGAGTTAAGTCTAGTATCACACTACTTACTTCGCGATATTTTTGGCCCAACATGCGCAGAGACATAAAGACTTGGGTGAATACTTGTGAAAATTGCCAGCAAGCAAAAGTAACGGATCATCACCGTCCCAAATACTTACAATCCTCTTATCCTAACGTTGACAGATTCACCACAGTTCATGTAGATATTATTGGCCCATTACCTCCTTCTCAAACCCTAGAATCACATTATCATTTCCCCGCTCGATACATAGTGACTTTTATTGACAGAACTACTCGTTGGTTTGAATGCTGTCCAGTATCGGACATCACAGCTGAAAGTGCTCGTGCATTTTTGTCTTCTTGGGTAAGTCGTTTTGGTATACCGTTATTCCTTATCACAGATCAGGACCGCCAATCTGAATGCGCCTTATTTGAACAATTGGCAAAAGTAAATGGTTTTCAGCGCTTAAGGACTTCACCATATCATCCACAAAGTAATGGTATGCTCGAGCGATTTCATCGCACTTTGAAAACAGCAATTACTGCGAGAAAACAAGACTGGCTGATAAGTTTGCCCCTTGTAGAGCTTTCTTTGCGTTCAATCCCGAATGAAAGTGGTTATTGTCCATTTACCGCCGCTTCAGGTTCTCCGATTTTAGCACCGCATGCATATTTTAACAACATAAAAAATGATACAACTTGTAACTCGAATTATATTGAGAACTTAGCCAAATGCATCGAAACACTCGACTTCACAAAACTTTCAAAAGGAAATCATCACTCTTCTTCACGTAGATATAATTCTTTGGAATTACAGAAAGGAGATTTCGTGTGGTTGAGAGTTGATCGTGTGCGGCGCCCACTCGAGGCTCCTTATGAAGGTCCTTTGACTGTTGTTGATGTGTTTGAAAGTACGGTGACTGTGAAATTTCCGTCCGGACGCGTTAGTGTCGTATCGAAGGAACGTATTAAAAAGGCTAGCGTTGTTCGCACTAATTCTGTACTTTTCAGATCGAAAGACAACAAAGAATCGGGAGAATTTGAGAATCTGTTGGCAGAAGAACAACACAGACAAGAAAAAGTCTCAATAGATCTTCAACAACATGATCCTCAATCGTCAAGAAATAACCAACTGAAGAAACCGAAGAAACGCGTAACTTTTTGTGACTCCATCACTAGCCGGGGGCTAATGTAGTGCTATATCTATGAAAACATATCAAATGATTCAGATGTCAGATATCAGGCGTGCCAACTGCCAAGTAGTGATATCTTTGACTTCATGTAATAATTTAAATTCCAAACTCTCTAACCTTCTGATACATGAAAGACCTACGTCCAAATAAATGTAGTTGACTTCTTGATTTATTATTCTCAATACAAAACCGCAACAACTACAACATCAAGAAAATTTTTATGTATGCCTAAATACAGTGTCCAAATTGCAACAAATAATAGTCTATTCTACTTTTTGAGATGTTTTGCAAGACGCAATTGTAAACAAGAGTACTGCTGATGCAATTCTTTCAAATAGACATTATTGCACTAATTTAAATCAGTTGATTATTAGATCTGAAGAGCACATGCTACAGAATAATATACATGAAGACCAATTGTTCCGTTTTTAGATGAAAACAGAGTGAAGTTCACTTACAATTCACCAAATACATGACTAAATGACTTCCCTGAACAGAAAAATGAACCGCGTCTTAGAGTAGATATATTAGGTATAGTGGTAGCTCCGCATTTATTAAATCCCAAATGTTTATACACTTTCGATTTTATTA
Organism: Prostheceraeus crozeri; assembly: GCA_907163375.1. Lineage (NCBI taxonomy): Eukaryota > Metazoa > Platyhelminthes > Polycladida > Euryleptidae > Prostheceraeus > Prostheceraeus crozeri. The sequence goes on from CAJQUW010000740.1 coordinate 13,089, forward strand.
AATGAACTCAAGGGAGATACAGTCGGAATTGTTTCCAAATGTTAGATGTGCAAATGCTTGCAGTTTTGAAGAAATTACAACGGAATTGATTGAACATGATGGTATAATTCAGAAGGAAATTATATCATTTTACAGATTCCGTGTCATGACAGCCTTGGAGAGTTAATGTTTGTTAAATAAACAATTCGATGGGTTGCTATAACTTTCATGCTCAACCTCAAGAGTTAAACGTGATTATATCACAAGCAAAGCTGCCACTGGCAGAGCAAGGTCACGTAATCAAAGACAATGATTTCAATTAACTTTAAAAGATGTAAATGGGTCTACATCACTATTCAAATTCAAGAAATAAAACATGAATTTTTGAATCATAAAATCATATCGGTTAAAATTGAATAAAAAACTTGAAATTTCAGCCAAGAAAGCACGAATAACATCGCGACTTTTTCATGAAGACTTTCATTATAATACAGATTATTAAATTCCCTTGATAATCAGCTTGATTTCCGCATAGTTACGATGCTTATTATCAAATATTCATTCCTTTTGATATCCAACTTGTTTCATACTACTTATATTGGAGAGTCATCTCGGTAATGTATAAATTGCCAAATTTTAACTTTTTTCAAAAGTGCTCAAATAATTTTTTGGACCACGGGAACGCAGTCTCCTGAAAAAACTTAATCTTTTTATATAAAAATTTTTACTGTACACCAGTGGCGTCGCGTGCTCCCAGACCACAGGCCTTCGCTGGGCATTGAAATACTATTTCTATACCAGACATTTTTTCTGTTATAACATTAATTTTCATAAAAGATGAATTTTTAATAACATTTTCCCCGAACAATTTTTAATGCCAAGTGAATGTGCACATGAAGTTGGTTGCTCATGTCGCCTAACCGCCTTCCTCAGGAGCTGAGATTACTATATCCCCTCTCTGTCCAGACCACATTTTCTCGAGAAAAAAGGAGGAAGGAAACAGTTTCTTGCGTTTCTCCCGGCTGGTCAGCCACTCATGTGTTTGAACTCTGATGCACTAAAATGTCTTGCGTATTTCTTATTTCTTTCTCTGTGAGTACTTTCAATTTTTAAATCAGGTGTTTGGCCCTACCTGGCTTGACGACTGTCATCTTTTCAGTATATTCCTTTCGGACGAAAGGCGTGATTGTGAGCTTATCTACAGTACTAAACATAGCGTCACATCAATCACGTAAAAACAAATTATGGAATTCTACAGAATCTGGGTGTTCGAGTCAGATGCATTACTCTGCATTTATTGGCGAACGCTCATCATCTGATCACAGTCTTATCTGAACGTCAGTCAGCTGCTATTGTTGACGTAGTGTCCTCTCCGACGAGAAACGAAGGACTGGAGCAATTGGATTGTGTTTCCCTTTCTATATTTAAGTACCGAGACTCGATCAAGAATAACGGAGAATTTCATTGTAAAAATTGGAGAAGGCAAAGCATTATGTCTAGAATCGAGAAAGCCAATATTAGTGTGGGCGCGTGCGCTTGCTGCCTCACACGCACACAACTCGCTTTCGCTCCATAGAAATAAACTGTTTATCTGAAGTTGGCTAGAATGGAAACTGACTCAAGGTCGCGGAACATCCGGGGGAACTAAGTTGGGGCATGAACCACCAATTAAAAGCTTCGATTTACACATGTGACTGATTCTAACCCAATCATACAGACGTTGGCAGGTGCATCTAAATGAAAATGCGTGCGATTTATGTGCCGTTATTGTGCATTGCATGAAGCTTAATTTCCATTCTAGAGGTTTTATTGTTGTCAATAAATTTTAAATAATAAATAATATTAAATAATATAAATAATAAAAAATAATAATAAATAATAATGTTTCGCTCCGTCTGAACACACGACTAGCATGTGTGTCTAATCGTTAGAAGAAAACAGCTGTGATTCGTACACGCGCAAAACTGTTCACTATAAGGTTGAGCGTCTGATTTTGAGACGGACAGTTACTACGAGAAGCTATCGAATTTAAATGAAATATAATGAATGAGGACACTTTTCATTTTTATAAATGTTGGTAAATCATTATTTAGGATGCGCCGAAGGCCTCGCAGGTATGGAGAAGACGCCACTGCTGTATACATATACTTTCTTGAGTCGACACTGTGGAGACGTGAGCTGTTAATCATGCATGTTGGTTGGTTTGGTATTTGAGTGTATAATCGTAGCGGCACTTCATCTGTCATCTCCAGGGCATTTCATCTGACTCTGTTGAAGAGTGACGTCATAGGACCAAGACTTTGCTGAGACTCTAACTGTGACGTCATGATCCTCATCTATGTGAGACTGATTAGAATTACGGAGACCGCCTGGGGAGTATAAATACCGAGCTATTGTTGTCGCAATTACAGACATTTGAAAAGAACGAACGCCTTGTTTTCATTTTCGTCAACAAGTTATCACGGCGGTAAAGCGTCATGAGCAACTTGAAACTGCTTGACGTTGTAAAGAAGTTCTCGGGACAAGCGGCTGATGACATCGAGAGATGGTTGGACAGATTTTCGGTTGCCATCGACATAACCGAGAAGCCAGCGGACAAGAAGGCCAAGCACAAACTCATGGCACAGATAAGTCCATTGTTGCTTGATGGAGCTGCATACTCGACATGACAACAGACATGCTGACTCATGTTTTTGAAGACAAGGACTTTTATGCTAAATTTATCGATGGTAGTTGGACGGTTCATTGGGCTTGGAATAGTCAGCATGCTAGTAGGGAGACTAAACCGCAAATGAATTTTGTTAAAGATAACGATCGAGAGAGATTTGATAAAGAAGTGCAGTCTTGGATAGATGAAGGAATATTGATAAAGCATGAGCCGGGTAGCCATGGGGAAGTGCAAAAATTTCTCTCGTTGATGGCTGTGAGACAGGAGAAGGGGTCGGAAGTAAAAGTGAGGCCAGTTCTAGATTACCGTCAGCTAAATAAAGAAATTGAGTCCCATCCCGGGGGAGCAATTCCCTTGTGTGCAGAGAGGCTTAGACAGTGGAGGCAAAGAGGTAAAAATTGTTCAGTACTAGATCTGCGTAAGGCCTACCTACAAGTAAAAGTAGATCCCTCACTGTGGGTTTACCAAGCAGTGTGCTGGAAAGGACAAGTATACTTATTAACTCGCTTGGGATTCGGTCTCGCACCCGCTCCCGAAATTATGATCTGCATCGTAGAAAAAGTTTTGTCTCTAGAGTCATTGTTGCTCTTACATATGATCTCAGCAGAGGCAGTGAGCAGCACTTTCTACACCTTGAGTTAACCTTTATAAGGTAATATTTTTTCCGCTTGTGTTGAATATTGAAATCACATCTGTTATACCAAGATCTAGCTTTTCAAGCCAATTTAAAAAAACATGTCCAAAAATAGGCAATTAATAGCCTGAAAATTTGACTTTTCGTTATTCTGAACGTGATGTTGACTTGCAAACTGATTTAACACAGCTACATGAAGTTGCAATACATCTTTTGCAAATGTCGGGGCAAGTATAATATGCCAGAACTGACTCCTAATTGAATTTGATGCTATATAAAGTTTTTTCCTTGCATTATTTAGCTTTTGATCAATGTTTTGTTCAACGAAGTATGACTTATGGTTTATCACGTGAGGAATTGAATGCACGGCATCTGCTCAATGCGCCTATATTTTATGATTCCAGACATAACTCGTGATCAAAGGTCTATATTTACTAAGAACAGTCTACAATGGATATTCGACTTCTCTTAATGGCAAGTTCAGTAATAGAAATTAGGTAGTGACAAAATTAGGTAGATGGTTGAGATCATGAGATGTTACTTTTCAGTTTTCTGAATACAGACATTGATGTAGGAATATAAATCCATAACAGGCCCTATTAAGAGGAACATGATATGAGCTTATGGAGAGATGACTAATCGGTTGGCAAATGTCGAAAAATACTTTGCTGCTTACATCCGAGCTGGGCAGTAATGAGTATATTGCCAGTAAAAATATTCTGTAACTCACAGACCTCACATATGGAATTAGTATTAGCATGAAATGAGACAAACAGGCTTCCACTCAAGTCCTAAAACAATAATCATAGCAATATGATGAAATCGTAGTAAATGCAAAAATTACATGTGTATTACACGTGTAAAAGTGGTGTATTTTCATTTACACCAAAAATACACGTGTATTACACGTGTACGTGTTGACTGGGAGTGGTAGATAATTCGGCTACGAGTTGCATTGATGACCTTTTCGTCATTGAAGATCAAGTAAAGTGAAGAGGTAAAACAACATCTAGAGAAGTGGGGACTTCAAGCAAAGGAGCCTGAGCGTGTGGAAAAAATTCTCACGTTCGAGTTCTAGGGTTAAAAGTTGATAAACATTTTCGTTGGGGGCGATACAGTGAAGGTTCGCCAGTTGTCGCTGAAACATTGACCCGCCGGCAGGTACATAGAGTTTTAGGCGAGTGGCTTAGACACTACCCAGTAGCCGGTTGGTTGAGAGTGGCCTGTGCGTTTATCCAGCGTCACACAGCTAAGGAAGAAAGTAAATGGGACGACAAAGTTTCTGATTTCATCATGGATTTAGTTTTGGAGGTGGCCAGCGTTTAAGTCAGCACGACCCGGTACAAGGGCAGTGGCTGGTAAATCCGGAAGCTGGCATGGTAGTATGGGCTGATGCCAGCAATCTTGCCACTGGAGTTGTATTAGAGGTAGAAGGTGAAGTCATTGAAGACGCGACATGGCTAAGACCTAAGCACGACACTGCACATATTAATCGAGCTGAGCTTGACGCAGTTCTCCGAGGTCTAAATATGACTCTTAAATGGGGTCGTCGGAAGGTAAAGATAATGACGGACTCAGCAACAGTATATAATTGGTTGAAATCGGTTATTGATAAAACACACAATGTAAGAACTCGGACCTTAAGTGAGGTGCTAATTCGAAGGCGGCTAGACACAGTGAAAGAGATTGTTTCAGAAGAAAACTGTCCGTTACAGTTACGTTAGTCAAATCTGCTGATAATAGAGCTGATGAACTTACGAGAGTCCCCGATAGATGGATAAAAAATTCTCTACATTCCACAGAGACCCATGAGCACAATATTGTAGCAGAATCAGCAATCGATAGCAGTGCTTTTCAGGACATCAAACAATTACACAAAGGCATCATATGGGTGTCGATCGAACGCTAGAGTTAGCGAGAGAATGCTTTGGGAACCACGTTTAAAAAAACGGTTAAAAGGGTTGTCAATCGATGTGATAGATGCGCCCGTGTCGATCCTGTGATGCGCTTTAGATGGCGATCGGGGTCGATGAAGACAAAGTCTGTCTGGGACAGATTAGCGATTGATGTAACTTACGTAGACCATTTGCCGTATCTTAGCATTGTTGACTCGCGCTCAGGGTTTTGCATTTTCAAGAAATTACAGAGAAAGTCAGCCAAAGAGATAAGTTCGTGTTTGTTACAAGTGATGAGTGAATTTGGACCACCGGGATCTGCTATTAGTGATAATGCAGCGGTTTTTCATGGTCGTGATATTCATGCTCTTTTGTCTGAGTGGCACGTGGTCCACGAGTTTTCCTGTGCGTATCGCTCTCAGGGCAACGGTATTGTAGAAAGAGCGCACAGAACAATTAAGAGAGGTGCTAGGAGGGGCGGCAGGTCAGTTGAAGAACAATATTGTTTTGGTTTAACAATACAAAAGGAGATAGGGAGGCTACTCCGCATGAATTAGTATTCTCAGCGAGAGCACGCAAACCATGGGAGAATAGTTTGCGCGTGGAGACAACTAGAATAAACAATAGCTGTGGTGATCAGTCTTTGCCTGACTATGAAGCAATAGAAAATAACCCGTTCGCTGTTGGTGACTACGTGTACATGCGGGATTTGAATGGCAGGTGTGACAGTGAGTGGAATGGCCCTCACAGGGTAACGTCTGTTCGTTCTAGTGTTTCTGTTGTAGTTGATGACGATAATATTTCCAGGCACGTATCTCACTTGAGGTTCGTTCCAGGAAGGGAGCCGGTTGATTCTGATGAATCTGATTGTAGTATTGGTGATGATTATGACGAGAGTGATGACACTGAGCCTCATGAGACTACCGGTACAGCTGTTCGTCGTAGTAGTAGGGCTAGGGAGCGTCCTAACTGGTGGGACGATTTTGTACTTTATTAGTTAGGTCTTGGGACCTGGGGGAGGTGTGGAGATGTGAGCTGTTAATCATACATGTTGGTAGGTTTGGTATTTGAGTGTATAATCGTAGCAGCACTTCATCTGTCATCTCCAGGGCATTTCATCTGACTCTGTTGAAGAGTGACGTCATAGGGCCAAGACTTTGCTGAGACTCTAACTGTGACGTCATGATCCTCATCTATGTGAGACTGATTAGAATTACGGAGACCGCTTGGGGAGTATAAATACCGGGCTATTGTTGTCGCAATTACAGACATTTGAAAAGAACGAACGCCTTGTTTTCCCTTTCGTCAACAGACACTCTACATATATGACTACTCTATGAACCGCATCTTTACTTTTGATCATGCAGTTAGATTGTTTCCTTGTAATAAGTACGGAGCATGGCCATAAAGTAGCCATAGAGTATAGGCATGGCCATAGAGTACGGATATATAGATCCGAGTGTCGATATGAGTGTCGACTCAAAAAAGTATCTGTGAAAATTTTTATATGAAAAGATTCAGTCATAGAGTAAATATGTTAGGTAGAGTGGTAACTCCGCATATATTAAATCCCCAATGTGTATACACTTTCGATTTTATTAAATGAACTCAAAGGAGATACCAGGAAATACAGTCGTAATTGTTTCTAAATGTGAGCTATGCGCATTTATGAAGTTTTGTAGAAATTGCAACGGAATTGACTGATAGTGATAGCATAAAACAGAAGGAAATGACATTGTTTTACAGATAGTGCGTGTCTGACAGCCTTGGAGAGGTAATGTTTGTTAAATTGGCAACTCGATGACCTGCGCTAATGCTTTCCTGCTGAACCTCAGGAGAATCTTCTTAAGCGTCATCAGGCAACAGCTGCCACTGGAATGGCAAAATCACAGATTCAAAGGCGATGATTTCAAATAACTTTGTAAGATGTAAATAGGTCCACATCAATTCAGATTCAAGAAATGAAGCGTGAATTAATTGAATCACAAAATCATGGCGGTGAAAATTGAATTAAAAACTTATATTTCAGCCAAGAAAGCACGGATAATATCGCGACTTTTTCATGAAGACTTCCATAATAATACGTAGCATGAAATTCCCTTGATAATAAGCTTTTTCCGCTTAGTTGGGACGATTGTTAGCAAATATTCATTCCTTTTGATATCCAACTTGCTTTATACTACTTACAACGGGGTAGTGATGCAAATGGAAAATTTTCCGGAAAATTTTCCAATTTTTTCAAAATTTCCATTGGAAAATTTTGAAATTTATTTTTTGATGATTGACGTTTTTTCCTTTGTTTTGGAGACTTATCATGGTCGTTTGAAAAGACTATGTAGTATTGAAAGTCCGAAAACTTCTCTATCATCCCTGTATGTTAACTTTTGGTACCAACTGCACCTTTTCCATGTCTATTTCAGATCTTTCCAAATGAATTTCAGACATTAGATGGATTTCACATTTCTCTAGCTGAATTTCAGATATCTGTCAGAAGCTCAACTTTGAAAAGATCTTAAATTCAACTTGAGATCTCCAATTCATCTGGATTATATCTGAAATTCATTTGGGTAGATCTGAAATCGATTTGGAACTACAGCCATGGCCAAAAGTCACCGGACACTGACATTTTTATGGATATTAGTTGAAATATTCGGCGCATCGCTTCGATACTCTAGAATAATATGTTTGTATCACTGCGTCATCTACCAACAGTAGCAAAATTTAAATCAAATTTCATTAACCCAACCTTTTTGAGCAAATTTACGTTTTGGCCATAAGTCACCGGACAACCAAAATGTGAACATTCATTATTTTAACTGGTCCATATTTTCTGATGTAGGAACTCAATTGCTCCGTTGTTTGCTGTTTTCTATTCTTCAAGCACATCATTTTCAATAACCGAAAAAGAAAAAATTCAAATTTCAAATTTGAAAGGGAACGGCGGCTTGGCCAAAAGTCACCGGACACTTTCTTTATCAGCTTAGTGAAAAACATGTTCTTTAGACCATTTCTGTGATAGGTTATTGTGTTTAATCAAATGGAATCTTTTCACATGCTAAATAATATCTATGAAAAACATCGTTGTTATGTTAGATTTTCATAAAGTGATAATATGACTTTAAATCAACTAGACCCGAAATTATTCAAATGAAATTGATTGGGAAATCAATTTATTTTAAAGTTAATCAAATCTAAGTAGACTGTTATTTGACTGTTTTGTTTAGACTGTTTTGTTTTGTCTTTGAGAAATCCCCATCTACACCCATTTACTTTGATCTACACAAATCAAAATATCGTTTTATGGAAAAACATTTCTATTAGGTTTCTACATCAGGATTCGAAAATAAACAATCCATCACGAATTTCAGTACCTGGTAGGAAATCCCTTCGCCTGAATCACTGATCTCAGTCGTCGTTGCATGCTGTCAACCAGTTGTGTGCAAGATGCGGGGGTGATGACATGATGCCAAGCTTGAATGATGGCAGAAATGATTTCTGATCTGGATTTTGGGGCCCTCTCGTAGATTACACGTCCAACAACAGCCCAAAGATTTTCAATGGGATTGACATCTGGACTTTGACCAGGCCAATCTTGGATGTGCTCCACCTCGTTCCTTGCGAGCCATTCTTTAATAGTTTTCGCCCGATGACATGGGGCATTGTCATCTTGAAAAATTGCTCCTCCTTCGGGATAATGCTCTTGTCGAGTACGAAGCAGCTCATTCTGGAGAACGTCAAGATAAACTTTCTGGTTTACCCTCTCACCATTTTCAAATATTCTCAGCCTGCCAACGCCTTTGTTGGAGAAGCATCCCCACACCATCACACTGACAGGATGCTTAGTCGTCGCCATTGTGCACTTTGGTAGGTAGCGTTCTCCGATTCTTCGTCTGACTCTGAGTGACCCTCGATTACCGTGTAGATCAAAGGACGATTCATCCGAGAATATCACTCTTTGCCAGTACTCCGGGCCTTTCTCAGCATACTTTTGGGCAAACAAAACTCTTCTACGCCTTTGAAAGGCATTCACGAAAGGTTTCTTTGCTGGTCGTCTAGAGCTGAAGCCTGCGTGTTGTAGTCGCCTTCTGATGGTTCGCTCACTCATTGAAGCTCCGAAGTCTCCGAGGGTCGCCTTGATTTGCTTCGAAGACAAAAATCGATTTTGTTCACAGCGCCGAATAATCACTATGTCCAGTCTTTCAGATGAACGTCGAGGGCGACCCGTTCGTTTCTTTGTAGGAGAACCATGACCTGAGGGATTAGCAAGCCAACGACTTCTTATGTCGGAAACTGTTGATTTTGGGACACCCACTTTGACACAGATTTTGCGAATGGCGTAGCCTTCTTTCAAGAGAGTCACAATCTCAGATCTCTTCTTCGGTGAGACTTGCTTTCGCATCGGCATCACTTTCGTTAGACGATCACTTCACTTGCACAGTTCAGTCAACTTTTGAGAATGAAATGATTCAGATTTGTGACATGAACCTTGAATTTGAATTTTGAATCGGAAGTCGAGAGGTAACATAGAAATATGATTGCTTGTCAGGCGTCTCTCAAGCAAACCTGAAAATTGCAATAACTTAGCCCATAGAAAGCGAATCCCTGAAGTGGTGTAGAGTGCTGTACTGCGGTTTGACAGACAAAGCAAAGTTCAAGGTGGGATGCAAAATAGACCATAGAAAGCCAACATCTCATACGTGCAGCTGGAAGGCACATCAACATTGTAAAAACCTGGAAACTCCGCAAAAAAGATGAAAATGTGATGTCCGGTGACTTTTGGCCAAGCCGCCGTTCCCTTTCAAATTTGAAATTTGAATTTTTTCTTTTTCAGTTATTGAAAATGATGTGCTTGAAGAATAGGAAACAGCAAACAACGGAGCTATTGAGTTCCTACATCAGAAAATATGGACCAGTTAAAATAATGGATGTTCACATTTTGGTTGTCCGGTGACTTATGGCCAAAACGTAAATTTGCTCAAAAAGGTTGGGTTAATGAAATTTGATTTAAATTTTGCTACTGTTGGTAGATGACGCAGTGATACAAACATATTATTCTAGAGTATCGAAGCGATGCGCCGAATATTACAACTAATATCCATAAAAATGTCAGTGTCCGGTGACTTTTGGCCATGGCTGTATGTGAGAAATGGAGGATGTCTATCCTGAATGAAGATATCGGGCACTACGCCAGAAGTTAGAAGGTATCATAGATATTCTTTTACTCATCACAGATATCTTTAGTTTCCAAATATCTCATAAGTTTACAGTCTTTATATCTTCCAATATGGTCGCTCATGAATGCTGCGTGGACTGTGTGCTTATGCTTCATCAGTAGTAATCCCGTGGCAAAATCAAGGACAGTGCGGTGCAGTGATGAGTCATCGATGAGTCATCATGCTGACTCAGCCCCCCCTCTGAAAGGAAGGAAGAGAGTTTGCCAAGGATTTGATGGAAGGATGGGTCCGAGAGGAGGAAACTGTTCCCTACCCCCCCTCTGGAAGGAAGGAGTTTTCCAGCAAGGGAAGGAAGGTGATAGGAATGTGGGAGGGATAGAGTTGGAAAAGGTGGGTGTTGATGGTTTTGGGATGAGAAAAGTCGGAATTCGGCATGAAGGAGGTCTCGGATGGGAAAACGGAGGCCAGATTCGGAATCTACGTGAAATTTTGGGTTAGGAAGGATGTTTCCAGCGACATCGGAGAGAAAAAGTTCTGACCCCCCCCTCGGCAACGATCTTCCAACTTTGGTTGTAGATATCGTACAAAGTCGTGCAATAGCTCATTTGAAAGCTAAGAGTGACAAAAATGCAGTGGAAAGCTCATTTTGGCTCTATTTTCCTGGGTTTAGGGAGGAGAATGGCAGGAAAACGTCAGAGTTGGAAAAGTCAGATTTTGGATGTTTTGGGATGAGAAAAGTCGTTTTTCGACATGAAGGAGTGCTCAGATAGGAAAATGGAATGCAAATTCGAAATCTACGTGAAATTTTAGGTATAGGAACTTCTTTCCAGCTCAATCGGAGAGAAAAAGTTCTGACCCCCCCTCGGCAGCGATCTTCCAACTTTGGTTGTAGGGATCGTAGAAAGTCGTGCAATAGCTCATTTGAAAGCAAAGAATGAGACAAATTCAGTGGAAGACACGGATTGTTCCTATCTGCCTTCGTATAGATGTGAGACGTTATTGAAAATTTTGGACATTGGCGAAAAAACAACATAGTTAGAATTTTTACGAAAATGAATCTGGCAGGTAAACCAAGCCTCGGACGGGAAATCAGAGACCAGATTTGGAATCAGCGTGCCATTCTGCATCTAGAGGGTGAATTTCAAGTCAATCGGAGAGAAATAGTTGAAAAGTTGGATCTCCACATGATATTTTTTCCTGAAAATGTTAAATTGTGCCACCTTTGGCGGTCAATAGCGGAGGATTGGAAGTGAATGAAGAGCTCGGGTTTCTTTTAGGGGTTCTCTAGGATCCTATCTTTTCAGATGCGTGGAAGGTTTAGTTTTCAAATGAGAGCCTGTTGAAAATCGAGTTTTTGTGCATTTACCAAGATTTTGGAACTTTTTGAAAAAACGACCGAGTTTTTTCAGCTCGGCTCCTGGTCATCGTAGAGGGTCGGGGGATGTCGTAAATGAAAGGGGAGATCAAGAAAACATGGCACTCAAAGTTTGGAGTCAATACTATTAGTTCCACTATATAAGTGGAAACTCTGCTTGTGGAAATCAGTTCTCCTCCGGACTGGGTTGGGGTAGATGAACTCTGGAGCTCTGATGATAGCATTGGAAATCTCCAAAAACCGGGTTTCTGTAGGCAACCAACTTAGAAAATTTCATTGCTGATATCAGCTAAGGCGTCAGACTTAGAGGTTCGCCAGGAGATGGCCTTCGTCTCCAGGCCATAAAAGACTCCAAAACTTTAAAGGCTTGTAACTTTGCTTCTACAAGTCCGTTTGACTTGATTCAAAAAAGGTTCGGTCGCTATTGACCTGCCCTAAGTGACAGACTACTCATAAAATTTCATAAGTAGTACTAAAAAGTTGAAAAATTTAAATTCACTAGTTTTGGAGGTTTTCTGGGGTTTTCGACCCTGCTGAAGTCAATGAAAGCATTTTTAATGATGTCTGAGCCAGTCGTCTCATGGTATAAGCGGCTTTTCACTGAAAGCGAGCAAAACACGGAGAGTTTTGCTGTAATATTCCACTGACAGGGTGTTCCTTCGGGACGGCGGATGACGCCGTAGTGATAAGTGTGGCAAGGGAGTGTGTCATATTTCAGACCGAAACCTCTGGGGGCATTTGACACAGTTCTCAACGTAGCACTTTGAACGCCAATCGGTTGAGTCTTAGCTATCTTGTCATGGGTGGCATCTAAACATCTCCATTGCAAAACGCTGGTGAATCACGGCTTGTTATCCCTCTCTACGGCTTGCTATCAAGCTGATCAAAGTCTGTCAACCTCTTACCAATTCTACCGGTTTTCATGTCTGGCTATCAAGTCATGGACGGTGCAAGTCACGGAGATTTTCGGTGTCATACCTCCTGTTGGTGGGCGTTCTTTCGAGGCAGCGGTGAAGTCCGTAGCGATGAGTACTGCACGGGACGTTGGCAATGGTAATCCTTGTGAAACCTCTCTGCGTCATGTTTCCAAGTGGTTGCCTTTCGTCTCAACGTTGTACTCTGACCTCCGGGGCGACATTTAGCTATCTGCCACAGGTTATTTCATAAATTCTCCATTGCGCTTGTCTCCCGATAGTTGGCCAACCATGCGAGAATGAACCATAAGTTCTTTTAAGAACTGTCTCTATCACCGAGGCTAAATGATGAAGGGATGAAACGGGAGGGAATTCATGCGCCACACGCAACACATAACAGACTTCTCTCTTCGCTAGTGAACAAGCTCTTGTGAGTGTAGTGAGAAAGTATATCATGTTGTACAAAAGTTTTACTGCAACACAGGTTGATGTATAGTTAGAAAAGTTTGATCATCGAAGTTTTATGAAACACAAATGTCATAAAATGTTAGCATTGGTGTAGTCAAATAGTTATACCGTGACACACGTTTGTGAAAGTAAAGTTTGATAATCGAAGTTTATTCGTGAGTGTCATCAGAAAGTGTATCATGGTTTGCAAAAGCAAAGTTAGTGTAGTCAAATAGTGTTTACCGCGACACACGTTTGTGAAAGTAAAGTTTGATCATCGAAGTTTATTCGTGAGTGTCGTCAGAAAGTGTATCATGGCTTGCAAAGATAGTGTAGTCAAATAGTTTTACCGCGACGCACGTTTGTAAAAGTAAAGTTTGATCATTGAAGTTGTATGACTGACCCAACTCATCACAGCACTAGAAAGTTTTATCGAAAAAGTTTTACTGCACAGTGTAGATTGTCTTGTAACTTACTTTCACAGTGCTAGAAAGTTTTATTGGACAGTTGCCGAATGTTCCCCTATTAGAAAATTCAAACTTCATGACTGTTAGATTGGCTTCATCAGGTTTACTAAAAGCAGTCTTCTACTGCAGTGAGACTGAGAGTTTAGAATGTTGTATGAAAACAGTGTTCACCACAGCACTAGAAAGTTTAGCACAACACAAGTATCATGAAAAAATACTTTATTTGGTCTTTGATTTAACATCATTGAAACCCACTTTACTAATATCAATGACAATATGGTTTATTTTATTCAGAAGCAAATGATCGCCGTAACCATGAAAGTTGTCCATCCGAGAAATAATCTTCCGCAGATGTCGTGTATAAAACTCAGAAGCATCAGTAACATATTCTTGTCCATTGGAACGAAATTGAAAGTCAACACTTTTCGCTGCTTCACCTTGTGGAAAATGAGTGTAATTGACATGTGCAATTAAGTGAGCCTTGATGAGACTGTCTTTGAAATAAGATATCAACTCCGTAAATATTTCTCGTGTGTAGTCTAAACATGCTTCCAATTCTGTCTCCTCCCTTTGAAACTCAAGGATGTAATCTTGTATTAGGCCTCCGAAGCACTCTTGATGAAAACGAATCGTGCAATCATCATGTTTCAATGTATTGACTTCAGGTGCTATGGTTGAGTCTATTGCTAAACATCATCTTTGCCTAGGACGATTTGAATAACTTGTTGCAAATGTGTGTGCGTGCAAACATCGGGAACTGTAGCTCGTCTGTGATTGGACGAGAGGTCTCATCCATTCACCGCTTAGGAAAATCTTATAAAAGGCAGTGCATCAGCTCTGCTCTTCACATTTATCTTTCACAAGGTGAGTGTCGGTGAGCTCCTGCCATCAGGTTGTTTTGACTTGCTATCAAGTTGAATAGTCTCTTGCTATCAAGAGATTCACTTCTGCTCATAAAACATATCATCGTTGTAATACCTCCTTTGCTCGAGCGTTCCTTCGGGACGGCGGGTACTGCCGTAGTGGGATTGCGTTCCACGGCTTGTTCGTCGTTTGTTAGACCGAAACCTCTGAGCCGTTGCTCATGTTGGGCGTTCGACTTCATACTCAACGTGACGCTTTCTCTCACCAGGTCACAGTACTTCAGCCATTCGACAAAGGTTACTGTTTATGATATGGAGTAGAGTGAAATGTAACTCATTAGATGTCATTTCAATGATTGTTCCCATGATAAACGTTGACTAGGCAAATGAAACGATTCTCATCTTTCCTTTTCAGTGATTGAAGTCTTACAATTCATTACCTACTAACTGTTAGACATGGAGTCTACGAAAATTGAGAACTATCGCATTGCTGCTGAGATGGAAAAGGCCACCATCGAGCAATGTAAGTATTTGTATCAAGATTGACTCTATTACTAACATCATTAGGGCAGACATCCTCATTAAAATCAAGAGCCCTTCCCTTATTTTGTTCATCTTTAAACCGAATCCAAATTTTAGCACTGCTTATCTTTGATGTCATTCTTTTTCAGTGCATGAATGTATTCGTAGTGGGGAACCCGTCCCCCAAGGAACAATCGGGGAAGCCTATGAGCGGCTTGGCAAGTGTAAGTATCTTTAATATCTCATGTTTAGACTGTTTCAGATCCTCTGCATCATCCTTGTCTCATTATCTAATCTCACTTTCCTCTCTACAGACATGGCGAAGATGAAGAAGTGGGAAGAAGCAGTGAGGCGGAGAATTAATGACGAATTTTCGGCCCTACCTTCCCGCCCATCTACCTCCGCCCAAGGTGCGACCCCTCTCTCGGGCATCATCGCCCCACCTCCACCTCCTGCTCCGCTCCCTACGCCAGTCCCTGCTCCTCGTCACCACGTCCCTCCAACAGCGAAGCCCAGGACCCTTCCACCGTCGGCTGGCGTCCCTCTCCTACCTCCTCCGCGTCCATCCTTGCTGCCAGAGTTACAGTCCTTAGATGGTAAGTAATCGTGATTGGGAAATAGGGGGATAAGACTTCAAACTTGAAATTATGATCATGTTGCTAATCTCTTTTCTCTTTTTCTCAACAGATCTGGCGGTCTATCTCCTGGACGGCGACGTTCCCTCCCGCCCTATCGTCATGCCAGCTTCGTCACCACCACCTGCAGCGGCCGAATTCCCTCTCCTGTCCGTTCAGTCGGTGGAGAGACTGTTGGAGCAGGAGGAGTTGGAGATAGTGGGAGAGGAGAGGGAGATTGAAGTCGAAGAGAAGGAGGACTTTCGATGCCAGCGGTGTGACAGGGTCTTCGTCGCAGCCTACAATTTGAGACGTCACACCGCTGGCCATGCCTGCAGGCGAAGAAAGCGCCGACCGATCCCTCAACGACCCAAGTGTGAAGGTTGTGGACGCATGTTCTACAACAACACCAACTTGCGAGTCCACATTGAAGGCGGTTCCTGTGGCAGTGTGAGGCAACCACCAACGTCATCAGGTAGGAAGCATCCTTCATCGCACGTCGGCTTTTCCTGTTCTTCGTGTCAGAAGACCTTTCCTACGGAGTGTGTTCTTTCTTCGCACACACTCTGTCACACTCATCCCACTGAGATTTACACTGACAACAACGTCACTCTAAGGATGAGCAAGTTTTCCCTTGAGAGGCTCGTTCGCGACTATAAGTTAGAAAGCTCTGAAACTGTGCAAGATATTCATCCTTTCTTGATAAATAATATAGGCTTAATTCATCAAATGTTGGCGAGCTTAGATATATTTTTACTCAAACGCATGTTCTATCTCACTGCTCGTTTCAATAAGGTAGACAGTAGCACGCGAGAAGTAGAGTCCACTGTGACCATTAGGATAGCCTCCTGTGCTGCTGATCTCATAGGTGATGTAAATGAGTGGATAGAGAGACATGCGACCTATCTCGTCAGCAACTTAAATAAATTTAATGAAAGAGACAGCGGTCTGGTTTTTGATGGGATAGAGAAAGTAGACATTAAAATCAATCTTTTAGAAAATTTGCAAGGGAGCGTTTGTTTCAACCTCCCCAAAGCACTGGCTGACAAAAAGGCTGTCATCAATGTAGATTGTCAGTCCCATTGTTTCAAGTATGCCGTCCTTTCCATTCTTCACTATAATGACATAAGTGTGCATCGTGAACGAATCACTCACTATCGTAAATGGGAGGATGAGCTTAAGTTTGACGGATTAGATGTCAACACATTAGATTTTAAAGGCATCGCCCAATTTGAAAAATTGAATAACATTAAGATTGTCATCCATCTCTGGGAAAAAGGTCTGAAGGGCGTTAGGTATGACAACCGCCAAAGTAACTTCGACCGGGTTGTCAATCTTCTCCTAGTCTATAGCGACAACCACCCAGAATGGCATTATTGTGGCATTCCTGAAATTTCAAAGTTATACCATCATCAAGCAACCTATAGGGATAATTTCTACAACTGTGATCGCAGCACACGGAGCTTTAGGTCAAAACCATATTTTGAACAGCATTACGAGTGGTGCTCTCGGGGTAAGCTTCAAATGGAAGTCATGCCCAAAGAAAAATTTTATAGATATGAGGAAAACGGCAATGAGCTCAGTCCCATATGTACCATCTATGCGGACATTGAATGTTATATTGAACAAGAAGACCTAAGTCATGAGCCAGCAGCCACTGCCTGTTATGAAGTTTGGCATCCATATTATAGGAATCAAAATAAGATGCATGTGTGGCAAGGCGAGGAGTGCGTTGAAAACTTCCTCAACTGTTTAGATAGGAAAGCCCGTTTTCATCAACGCTATGTAACGGAGCTGACTAGGAAACCCATGTGCTTCACAGAAGCCGATAAATTCAAATTTGATAGGACCACGGAATGTCCCCGCTGCTGTTTATCCTTTGATGATCAGCAACATAAGAAAGTGAGGGACCATTTCCATCTCAGTGGTAAATTTAGGTCTTTCTTATGCAGTAAATGTAATATGAAACTTAGGCTCAAACGGCGAACGCTCCCCGCCATCTTTCATAACTTTAAATGTTATGATGCTCACATCATCATTCGCCATGGATTCGGTAAAATGAAATCCTGGTCATCCAAAGTGATTGCACAAAGTAAGGAAAAATTTATGTGCATCACTGCTAAAGTCCAAGTCGATAAGACGAAGGAGGGGAAGCCTGTCTTCTATGACATAAAATTTTTAGATAGTTTTCAATTTATGTCTTCTTCCCTAGCCGCAATCGCTAATAATTTAGGAACACTTCTCCTCACTCAACATTTAAAGAAAGACTATCCCAACATAAGTGACAGTCTGATACGACGGAAAGGGGTGTTTCCTTATAGTTATTTTAGTTCAATGGACGCATTGAAAGAAACATCCGTTCCGTCCATCGATAAATTTAAAAATGATTTGACGGGTGAGGACTGTTCGCTGGATGATTATAGGCATGCAGAGCAAGCATAGTTAGAATTTAGGTGTCGCACTTTTGGTGAATACATGCTTGCCTACTTAAAATTAGACGTCTATCTGTTGGCTGACGCGTTTGAGACTTTTAGGAAAGTCACATTAGAACAGGACGCCTTAGACCCCGTCCATTTTGTTAGTCTGCCGGGTCTGTGCTATCAGTCAGCCTTCAAGATGACGAAAGAGAGCATTCATTTACTGCAAGATGCAGAAATGTACACGTTATTTGAACGTGGTATTAGGGGTGGCTTAACATTTGTCAACAAACATGTTATCAACAGCACCCAAGACATAGAATCGACCACGCATTTAATGTACATAGACCAAAATAATTTGTATTGGAGTGCATTATCCAAGCCTTTGCCACAGTCTGACTTCCAATGGGTAGAGCCCCATGACATTGAACACTTCTCCAATCCAGCACACATCATGGCACTGGGAGATGAGGCCGACATAGGTTATTTATTTGAAGTCGACCTCATCTATCCAGAATGTATTAAGAATAGAACCGTTGATTTTCCTCTCGCACCCGAATCTGGCATAGTCAGTCCAGATATGTTCTCTCCCTTTATGGAAGAACACAATAAGCAATATGAGGTGGAAAATGACTTAAACTATAAACCCACTAGGAAGTTGTTGCTCACCCAATTGAACAAGCAGCATTACATCGTGCACTATTCCATCCTCAAATTCTATCTAGGTATGGGGATGCAACTTGACAAAGTCCATCGCGCTATCCAGTTTAGGCAGAAGCCCTTTCTAAAACCGTATACAGAATTTAATAGCAAGAAACGGGCTGAATCCAAGAATCCTTTCGAAAAGGACTTCTTTAAATTTAAGAATAATGCCCTCTTTGGTAAAACCATGGAGGATGTAAGAAAGCGCATGGACTATCGTATCGTGACTGATCCGGAAACGAGTATCAAGTTATGTCGCTTGCCGTTGTTTTGCCACCATGATGTCATTTCCGAAGACATCACTGGTTTTAAAATGTTAAAATCTAAAGTGGAACTTTGCAAGCGAATTTATGTCGGTCAAGCTGTCTTGGATCACTCCAAGTTAGAAATGTACAAGTTGTTTTACCACACTTTTAAAACGTGTCCATTGATCCAACATGTGGAATTGGTAGGAGGCGATACAGACAGCTTCTTCCTAGCTTTGACAACCACTAGCCAAGTCAAGCAGGAAGACATTTTAAAATATTTAGCACCCATGTTTGATCGTTCCAACTATCCCACTGACCATCCGCTTTACTCTACCACAAATAAAGCGAAGCTTGGCTGCTTCAAGGATGAGTGTGCCGGCAAACAGATGGAGGAGATGATCTTGCTTCGCCCCAAGATGTACTCCATGAAGCTAAAATCTTCAGAGCTTTCTAAAAAATGGGCGAAAGGCATCTCGAAGTCAATCGTTAGAAAAATGACACATAGGGACTATCAAGATGCCTTAGATTCTCTTAAAATTAAAAAAGTAGAAATGACCATTTTAAAATCACAGTCGCATCAAGTCAGAACAACGACGTTTAGGAAACGAGGTCTCTCAGCATGGGAAGACAAGCGATGCTGGATGAGTCCTAACCACTCATTACCGTACGGCCATCCAGACACTCATCTACCTCCATCCAAGAGACAGAAACTTTCCCCTCCTCCGTCCGGCGATGTCTGATGATGAATGCTTCCTCTCTGTTGTGCTTGATCTTTTGCTTTTCCGCTGTTGTGAGTGAGTGCCTTGTAACATGCGTCCAGCTCCTGATCACTTCATACCATGACTTGCATATCAACTGGTTTTCCTGACTTTGTTTTGTCCCTGCACATGAGTGACTTTGTTTTCTCCGGTGATGTGAGCCATAAAAACTTTGTTTTCGGCTACCATCAGTATTAACTATGTGTGACTGTGATGAAATGTCTTTCATTCAATAACATATCATGCACAGACTGTCTCGCTTTTCTTTTGACATAAAGATGGGATTCTCACTCAATAGACAGAAGTAAAAGTTTTGATCATTTTGTAAGATTGGTCGGGTTAGAAATAAGGTTGATGATTGTAAAGTTAGAAATAAGGTTATAGCCATGTCGCTGTTTGTAAGATAGGTGAAATATAAATGAAGTCAGAATCACTTCACTGTTTGTAAAGTTAGAAATATAGTTGACGTTTGTAAAGTTAGAAATAAAGTTGATGATTGTAAAGTTTGAATTAATGTTATAATCATTTCAGAGTTTGCAAGATAGGTAAAGTATAAAAGAAAGTCAAAACCATGTCAGAGTTTGTAAGTTATCATCCTCACCAACGAATGTAACATCATGACAATTTCTTCGGCTTAGGAGACATCAACCACTTTGCTGACTCATGTCTATAAACAGCTCTGACTCATGAAGGGGTAAAGCGCCAGTCAGTTAGATAAGAATCTAATCAGTCTTGTTCAACCTTTTCACCGACATGTGTGTGGGCGTTATTTATCAGACAAAGCGATGGCGCCTCATGTCAGACAGCATGACCTTTTCACCGACACGTGTGTGGGCGATAGTTCATTGCGATGACTCATTCAAAACACATCATGTGATTAACACGATTCTATTAACTGTGACTCATACAGATAACGCATTAAAGATTTAACAATGTCAGCTACTTTACTGATATCACGTAAACCAGTCATGATACAATGTCCGTTGTGAAACACTGCAATATGTACAGGATGCCACTTCCGAATCAGAGCAGCAGGAAAAAGTTCAGTTTCATAAAATATACAATGATTACTGGTTTTAATATTGGCTACATTCACTAACATCTTCAATTGAACAGACACTACTATATTCTTCAATGTCAGGGGATTGAGGCGTAGATGAGGCATGAGTGTTCGCATTTTCCTGACGACTTCGTAACACATGGACTGCATCACTAAATGAGAAAGGTTTCCTAGGACTTGGATTTTGCCGCAGCGAAAGATTTGAAGATTTCGACCGTTGCTCATGCGAATGACCAACATTTGCGGACGACCGCGATGATAGACTGAATCGGGAAGATGGGTATGCAACTGTTCTAAATCGATGTCTCTTCTGAGATTCATTTCGCGCATAGCGTTGATGATGCGGATGGGGAGCATGACTCACAAATGACATGAGAGTTGAGTGAACTTCCCTTTTATACTTTTCCTATGATGGTTTTGGATTCATGATGTGGCAGTGATCATTATGTAGAATCATCTCTTGAATGCGAATAAATACAATGCCGTCTCCTACGTTAATGACACGACAAGAGTTGGATAGGATTGCGCGATGCAACCTTTGTAGTTGAAAGCGTTCTAGAGTTATCTGAAGTTGACGTTTCGTATCATGAAATGTAACACAATGATTTTTCCATGATACATGGAGCCATGCTGATAATTTCCACGTTTTAAACCTCAGTGTTAAACCTGAGTTAACCTGAGTTTTAAACCTAAGAAAGAAGGAGAGAGAGTCATGTGCATGTGTGGCATGGTGAGTGTACATTTTCTTTCTTGATACGGTGGCCGTTAGGCCATAGTCTCATAAAGACCGATGGTGCGTTCTCAGTGTGTGGAGAGTGTTACTGTAGTTGATCATCATCAACATGGACATTATTTTTAAAGGTTATGGAGACAAGATAGGGATTCAACGTAAACAAACTTCCGTCCCTGCGCGGACCCATGTAGATGGCTTGAATTTTAATTTCGAAGGAGTAGAATCCTTTTCCCAAAATGGGGAGTGGTTTGCAATTGAGTAAGTCGAATTCGCTGCCCTTTTTTTCATGGATGATGAGACAGTGTCTATCCATATGAACATACATGTATCGTCTTTCCATGACGGGAACTTGTGGCTGCTTCCCATTGTGTCGAACAATTTCTTTGGGAATGGTGAGATTTTCTTTCAGGAATGTTTCAAGAGTATTGAATTGTAACCTGTCGAATAGTCTAACGGCACACACACGGCCAGTCCATACTTTGTTGACATAACCTTTAGATAATCTATCTGATGACTTGGAGTTTTTATGGTCATGGCTTCTCTATGATGAGTTATCTTTTAATTGAAAGCACTCTTACACGATGCTAAAGTAAGGGAGTTCAGTGTACCCAGTGCAAGAGCAGAGGAGTTGATGGCTTCGAGCAACTGCATGGTTAGCGCAAGGACATAAATGATTGTCATGAGCTCAGTCGTCCGTTTTATAACCAGACCTAGCTCCAATCACATGCGTTTCCTTTTTCACGCTTTCCCTGTCTTTGTTGCGTGACAAGGAGTTATCACACGTGAACTTTTGACTGCGTGGGTGGAAACCTTTCCTATTTATACACAAAGTCGCTCTAGTCCTCACAAAGACTTAAGTGACACATCCTTTCTAGCGAACAAAGACGCATTCATTTATCTAACAAAGAGCCTAATAGTAATGCACAAAGCGGAATGACTCATGTTGTGACACGCCCCTTTTCTTGAACAAAGACGCATTCATTTATCTAACAAAGAGCCCGATAGTAATGCACAAAGCGCAATGACTCATGTTGTGACACGCCCCTTTTCTCGAACAAAGACGCATTCATTTATCTAACAAAGCGCAATGACTCATGTTGCTCTATACACCATTACAAAATACTCAGTGAAAAGAAATCTTTATTGCATCTACACAATGTGTTGACCATCAAACAAAGTCGTGGATGTAAACACACTCAGTTGAATCATGATATGTTTAACAACGTACGCCTTTCCTTCCATCGTCTCTGCTATTCTCTCCATAATTTTCTCCATATGACGACCATAAAATTGATCACTAAGAGTAATCCATTCTGTGCAATAAGATCCAAAACGAAGTGGTTTTTGCAAATCCTTCAACTCTATATAAGCAACGAGTCTACCCTTTACATCTTGAGGTTGTAAACTCTCCATCAATCTTTTGAAGAGAGGAAGGCTTTCAGTTAGCACTACTTTCATATCATTCATCTTCACTTTAAATGTGTTCCCAATCTTGTAAAAATCCATCGAATCCTTATTGATCAAGTGTCAAATGACACATGTGGTTACTTAAGGTACGATGTGCCATCATAAACGTTGTGACTATAGATTTCACATTGCTTCAATGACTTCCACTATGAATAAAACAGAAATAACAATCATGTTCCACTGTAAGTTTATTCAACATCAGACAAAATTTACAAGTACAGAATACACTTCATAAAATGATCATCACTCATTCACAAGGAGTAAAAACATGTTTTACATAGACCCATGCTGTTGACAATAATATAGATACAGTTCATAAACGTCATAGAGACTACAATGCCATCGTGAAGAGAGTTTTGCAATGTAGGTGGCTTTATTTCTAGTATTACAATGGGATGGTGGTCTGTAAAGGTGATGTCTCTCACCGAAACATACAGCCATATCAAAAATCATTTCATCTCTAAACTTTTTTTGATCACAATGCATATGATAGTCTTGTCTTACACGATCTACCCAACATGGTAAATAGAAATTATCAATGTGCAACTGAAGAGGTGTTGCTGCTTCTCGTTAAGAATCATTTCCCAATATTTTAACAATATGAAAACCTGACAGCCACCGTTTGAAATCACTTATCAAATACGTTTCATTTACAAATCCAATATGAATGAAAATAGAAGGATCAAGTCCATGCACATGACGTCGTGACCATTCGTCTTTGTGTGGAAGACAGTAGGCAAATCTATGATATACACTGACAACAGTTTGATCACTTTCTCTCATTGCAATAGCACTCAATTCCTGCATGGGTGTTCCTTCACTGTCTATGAAGATGACAACCTACAATATCAAAAAGACTTAATTACAAAATAATACATTGAGCAGGAACTTTACAAGGATGTCTGTCCTTTACATAACAAAAGATACAGACAACATGATTACAATGTTTTATTTGAACATAACGCGCAAGATCGCGTTTTCCACATTCACTACATGCTAACTGATTACAATACTTAAGATTTCTCTTTGGTGGTAGCACTATCTTTCTTTGATGTGCGACGACGTTTAGGTTTGGTGACAGGTTCTTGACACTCTTTGACCCAAGAATCAATGACTTTCTCAATGTGATCAAGACCTGTTAACTCAGGTTGATGATGAATTTGAGCAATGTGCAAATTGAGAGAAATCAAATTACCGTCAGATTGATGAGGTCCCACATAAACAGCTGGCACCTCAATATGAAATGAATAAAAGCCTGCACCTAGCGATGACAATTCTGTTTCAACTGACTCTTCAACTGTCCCTCCTGAAGTGACTTTACAATTCTTGCTTTGCAAAATATAGCAGCGAGTGCCGCGATACAAAAGTTTATAATAAGAAGTTTTCTTTTCTGGCCACAACTGTAATAGTTCAGTAGGAATAAGAGCCTTTTGCCTCACAATGTCTTCTAAAATGTCAAGCTGTTGACGCAACCAATCATCAATAGGGATACTCAGGTTTTGACCGCAACGATTTACTTGCATATCCACTTTTGGTAAGTATACCGCCGGCGTTTGAAGATAGAGTCGAACACCGTTGTAGCGCACTTGTTGTTTGTAGGTAGGATAGCTGTGAATTATCTTTTCAATTTTCGGATTCCACAGCTCGAGATGTTGAGGATTCAGTGATGCAGCAGTTGGAGTAGGATTCATGGCCATGGCAGTCTGTAACGAAAGAATACCACTAAGTACATTCATGATCATTAGAGAAAAGAAAATTGTTAGCTTAGCAGTGACATATGAGGTGGCCCTTAAGAGGACCTTTTGGGGAGTTCACATGATTTAAAGCTTATCACGAAAGTCTAAGTCTTCGTCATCGTCCAGTTAATTAAATGTCTTGGGCTTAGGACCCGAATTAAGTTTCAATTCTCTAAAAGACTTAAAGGTTAAGCGTCTAGGTGGTGGAAGCGATGGTGGTGGTGATGGTTCAACAAAATAAGCTTGTACAATCATCGGCCACACACTCTCCTGCGTCTCTCTTCTAAAATGTTGCTAAGGTTTAGGCCACACAGTCATGACACTCACTTGAAAATTTGCAAACAGGATTGAATCAGACAAAATTGAGAGGGGAAAATGGCTCGAGCAAGTTACACACGCTTTCCAAGTCAAGAGAATGAAATGAAGAGAAAATGGGGGAGACGTCTGCTTTTATAGTCTCCTGCGAATCCACATTTGACACTATGAGAGCCAATCAGAGACCTCCGTTTCTCCCCTGACTTCGTTGCGGCACAGAAAAGGAAGCACGCGGACGACTGATTCATGAATGCTTTTCCCAAATCTTGTAGTCAAATCTAGTTTAGCACATTGAGTTGAATATGAATGTGTTTTATGCGACATAAGAGCAAGTTGGATCCATGCTCATGAAATGAATCTAGTCGAGATGCAATTTTCGCCATGTGTCGCTGATAGAAATCTTTGGGATCATGTATAGTCTCTGCAGAATAGGATGCAAAATGAAACACTACACGTTCACCTGCATGTTCATCAGTCACTTTCTCAAGTTCAATCTCTGCAACTAATCGACCTTTCACATCTTTATTCATCAAACTGTCCATGAACGGTTGAAAAACGAAGTAACCTTTAGCGATAGCAAATTCTAAGTCTGTCTTTTCATGATGAAATGAGATGATGTAGTCTCTAATCATACCACGAAGACTTTGTCGATGAAAACGTAGTGAACAAAATTCATTCGTAAACTCTACTGCTTCTGTTATCTTTCTTCCTTTCACTTTGGAGACATAGCATGAATTACATTCAGGTGTAACATGGCACGCTGATTCCAAATCTGGTCTCTGTTTTCCCGTCCGAGGCTTGGTTCACCCGCTAGAGCCGTTTTCGTAAAAATTCTAACTCTGTCGATTTTTCGCCAATTTCCAAAATTTTCAATAACGTCTCACATCTATACGAAGGCAGATAGGAACAATCCGTGTCTTCTACTGAATTTGTCTCATTCTTAGCTTTCAAATGAGCTATTGCACGACTTTCTACGATCCCTGCAACCAAAGTTGGAAGATCGCTGTCGAGGGGGGGGGTCAGAACTTTTTCTCTCCGATGTCGCTGGAAACATCCTTCCTAACCCAAAATTTCACGTAGATTCCGAATCTGGCCTCCGTTTTCCCATCCGAGACCTCCTTCATGCCGAATTCCGACTTTTCTCATCCCAAAACCATCAACACCCACCTTTTCCAACTCTGCCGTTTTCAGAGATTCAACCGCTTGCCTCATCACTCCTGCCTTCCTTCCCCATCCAACATTTCACGTAGATTCCAAATCTAAACTCCCATTTCACATCCGAACCCTCCTTCATGACGATTTCCAACTTTTCTCATCCCAAACACCACCAACACCCACCTTTTCTCACTCTATCCCTCCCACATTCATATCACCTTCCTTCCCTTGCTGGAAAACTCCTTCCTTTCAGAGGGGGGTAGGGAACAGTTTCCTCCTCTCGGACCCATCCTTCCATCACATCCTTGGCAAACTTTTTTCCTTCATTTCAGAGGGGGGGCTGAGTCAGCATGATGACTCATCGATGACTCATCACTGCACCGCACCGTCCTTGATTTTGCCACGGGATTACTACTTTCATCACTTGTTCATCAACACATGGAGAATTTGCATCACTATGATCAACGCTGTATAATAAAGCTTAACTTTCAAGCTAACAATTAGCGAACTCCAAACTGAAGCACGTTATTTTTGCTCAAGATCCTTCACATTGCATGAAATCATAACCCTATTGTAAGGCAAGATTCACGTTATCCCAAACGGTGTCTGTGTGATAATTAAAAATGCTAACAACTTAGTACAAGCCACTGGTAGCAAAAGAATGTTCAAAAATCCGCGGACGGAAATCGTATTGCTATGATCGCTTTAATCGAAGTAATGATGAAATCAAGAGTTTTAGACCAGAGTACGCAGCTGCCTCGGCTGTGGAAGCGCTCAAATTATAGGACCAATCAAAAAAATCAAAACTTTCAAAATTTTCCGAAATTATAAAAATAATATATAAAAAAATTTATAAAAATAATTTTCCAATTTTTTCCAATCTTTTCCACGGAAAATTTTCATCACTACAACGGGGAGTCATCCCGGTAGTATTTAAATTGGCAAAATTTTAACTTTTTTAAAAGTGTTCAAATAATTTTTTGGACAGCAGGAACGCAATCTCCGCAAAAAACTGAAACTTTTCAAATAAAAATTTTCACTGTATACACATACTTTTTGAGTCGACACCCTACCTATATAGGCCTATCTCTCCTTTATGGATTCAGTTTTTTTGCGGAAATTGCGTTCACGTGGTCCAAAAAATTATTTGAGCAGTTCTAAAGAAAGTCAAAAATTTGGCAATTTATATACTACCGAGATGACTCCTCCATGTAAGTAGTATGCACCAAGGTGGATATCAAAAGTAATGAACATTTGCTAATAGTCATCCTAGCTGAGCGGAAATCAAACTGATTATCAAGGGAATTTCATGAATTGTATTGTAATGAAAGTCTTCATGAAAAAGTCGACATTTTATTGTGCTTTCTTGACTGAAATTTCATATTTCGAATTCATGAAAGCAATAGCAGGCCATCGAGTTGCGAATTTAACAAATATTACCTCTCCAAGGCTGTTATGACACGGACAATGTGTAAGATAATATCATTTCCTTCTGCTTTGCAATCATGATCAGTCAATTCCATTGTAATTTTTTCAAAAGTGCGTAAATGTGTATATCTCACATTTTGAAACAATTTCGACTGTAACCTATCTCCCTTGAGTTCATTTAATAAAATATATAGTGTATACACATTGGGGATTTAATAAATGCGGAGTTACCACTCTACCTAACATCATAGAATAAGTATTAGTTAGAGTAGCAACTCAGCATATATTAAATCCCCTATGTGTATACACTTTCGATTTTATAAAATCAACTCGTGGGGGATGTAGGTGGTATTGTCACCAAATGGTATATATGCATATGTTTGCAGTTTTGCAGAAAATACGACAGAATTGACTGATCATGACAGTGATGCATCAGGAAATGATGTTATTTTTCAGATCATCTGTGTCATGACATAAGCCTTGGATAGGTAAAATTTGTTGAATTAGCTACTTGATGACCTGCTATTGCTTTCATGATGAACCTTAAGAGTATTTTCTTAAACGTGATCATATCGCAGGCAGCCTGCCACTGGAACAGCAAAATCACATAATCAAAGACAATGATTTCAATTAACTTCGAAAGATGTAGATAAGTCCACATCACTTTTCAGATTCAAGAAATGAAACATGAATTTAGTGATCGAATCAAAAAATCACGCCGGTTAAAATTGAAAACAACTTGAAATTTTAGCCAAGAAAGCACGAATAACATCGCGACTTTTTCATGAAGACTTTCATTATAATACAGATTATTAAATTCCCTTGATAATCAGCTTGATTTCCGCATAGTTACGATGCTTATTATCAAATATTCATTCCTTTTGATATCCAACTTGTTTCATACTGCTTATATTGGAGAGTCATCTCGGTAGTATATAAATTTGCAAAATTTTGACTTTTTTCAAAACTGCTCAAATAATTTTTTGGACCACGGGATCGTGATCCCCGCAAAAAACTGAATCTTTTTATATAAAAATTTTTACTGTATACAGATACTTTTTTGAGTCGATACATACCTATCCATCCCAACTCTATGCCTAACATACTTACTCTATGGGATGGCTATGGTTGAACACGTTTATCGTTGCACTAGACGAAATGACTAATCTTACTAAGGAAATCTTACAAGTTCTGACTAGAAAGTATCAGTCGTGCTGAGTCTTATTAGCAAATCTTATCAGATCTTATAAGATCTTACTTCTGATTTTCTAGAAATCGTTTAAGTAGAAAAAAGTCTTATATTTTGCGTTTGTCTACATACAGTATATCAAGTGCACTGATGTTCCGTCGAGGTCATTTAACAACCAAAATCATTGATGTCGTCTGATCTTCGCACTATATTCGAACTTCAAGTTTTGAATTTTAATTGACGTTTTATAATTTCAATTATCAACTGGTAAGATCTGAAAAGATCTTCTTTTGCAAGCGATAAGACTTTGTAAGTCTGGTACTTTCTGGTCAGGAAACGTAGGACCTTAAATATAATACCCCGGTAAGCTCTGATCTGACTTTGCAACAATCTGATCAGACTTAATAAGACTTAGCAAGTCATTTCGTCTAGTGTGCTGTGCCCACCGGTGCCAGGCCACGCCAGACGCGATTGCCAAGCTTGGCAATAATCTAACGTGTATATGTAATTTTGCGGTAAGAAATTACATGATACAACCGAAAAAATAAATATGAATAACACAAAATTTGATGTAAAAATGGCTGAAGCAAATAAAAACAATCAACATATTATACGTATGTAAACAATGCACATTGACAACATCTTTGACATTGACAGACATCCGATGATCGATTCCACTTGGACCTAAAATGCCATCTTTTAATTACTTGCAATACATAGATCCATATTGTAGTTTCAGCCTGGTGAATAACTCGAAGAGCGTTGTTGACATGGGTCAGCCCTGTCAATAGCCAATTCCTCAGTGCAATACTCGGATTGTCACTGAATTTGTTAATAGTCATGATTTCTACAGAGGTAGTTGAGTGTTCATCAATACCCCATCAGTCTTCATGTGAATATTTTTTTCCAAATTGATAGTACTGCATTAAATTGCTGTATTACCGCTCTCATCTTTGACAATTTCTTTCAGGGAAACTACTGAATGAATATTTTTAAAACTTAACATGTAATATCAGTGAATTATGGTTTATATCATATGTCATTTTCAAGGCTTTTTGTCGCATTGAACACCTCACAGCCGTCAAAGCAGCAATTTCGCACCATTGCCGTAATGCTTTTTTTGCCACGATAGGGACCGTACTAAAATGGGTTCAAATTTCATCTATTTCTCATCTAGCCCTTTTAAACAATTAAATATCTTTGGTGTCGACTCAAAAAAGTATCTGTGTACAATAAAAATTTTTATATGAAAAGATTCAGTTTTTTGCGGAGATTACGCTGCCGTGGTCCAAAAAATTACTTGAGCAGTTTTGAAAAAGCTTAATTTTTGCCATTGTAAATATAGTATACCGACATGACGCCCCGTAGCATGAAACAAGTTAGATATCAAAGAGAAGGAACCATAGAGTAAGTATATATCCCTGCTATATATCCCTACTCTATGGAAGGAACATTCGCTAACAAGCATCGTAACTAAGCGGGAATCAAACTGATTATCAAGGGAATTTAGTAGTAAGCAAAACTCCACTTCTGGACCGCGCAAGATGGCGGCCATCGCTGCTTCCCCCCCCCTCTGGCACGGCAGAGTGTCGTGGTCGGCCGCCGTGGTGCTTCGTGTCTGAGTCCCCCCCCCCTCTGGAACGACAGAGGTTGTGGTCTGTCGTGGTGTGCCGGCCGGGTGGGTCCACGTTCACAACATGTTCGCTGCGTCCCCCCCCCCTCTGGCACGGCAGAGTGTCGTGGTCGGCCGCCGTGGTGCTTCGTGTCTGAGTCCCCCCCCCCTCTGGAACGACAGAGGTTGTGGTCTGTCGTGGTGTGCCGGCCGGGTGGGTCCACGTTCACAACATGTTCGCTGACGTCCCCCCCCCCTCTGCAACGACAGAGTGTGAGACTCGGGTGCGTTGGTCCGACCGCCTGGTTGACGTGGGCGACCGTCTAGGTTGACGTGGGCGACCGCCAGGATTAGTCCTGAGGCTATAGTGTGTGATGTTTTTGGTGTGTAGCGTCCAAACGAAGCATCGGATGAGAAAACGGAGGCCAGATTCGGAATCTACGTGAAATTTTGGGTTAGGAAGGATGTTTCCAGCGAAATCGGAGAGAAAAAATTTTCGGCTGACGTCCCCCCCCCCCTGGACAGCTTGCTTCCAGTGGACGGATTTTGTCGTGCGATAGCTCGTTTGAAAGCTAAGAGTGAGACAAATTCAGTGAAAGAATCGGCTTGTTCGTATCTGCCTTCGTTTACATGTGAGACGCCATTTAAGATTTTGGGACATTGGTGAAAAACGACAGAGTTAGAATTTGGGACGTTTTGGGCTGTAGCTTCAAAACGAACTATCGGATTGGTAAACGGATGCTAGATTTGGAATCAACTTGATGTTATTGTCCAATGAGGATCATCATCCAATGAGTATCAAGCATTTCTTTATAAATAGCGAGCCTTCCACAGTGAGAATCATTCCATCGTTGAATCACACGAGTGACGGACGCACATTTTCTCTCTCTAGTTCCCTGTTCTATTATCCAACTAAAATGGTAAGTCGCTACTTCCCTCCCTCTCCTCCCTTGAACGTAAACTTAATACAATCTTTTTTCATTTTCAGGCATCTACTCCATCTGCTGCACTAGTAGGACAAAATGGCGGTCAAACGTTACAAGGTTCGCTACGGTCAGATCATCTACAACTGAGGCCAGTGGAAGAAACATCCAAGGTACATAATCCTACACCGCTACAGCGTAAATTTAAACAAGCCTTGCGTTATGATGATCATAGCGTAGTACTCCAAACGGGAATGCTCCCTTCCACGGATGTCAAGATAATGCACAATCAGTATGGGGACTACATACTGATCCCCGTGAGTCCGTACATTCGCCACCAACTTGATATTATTGAGGAGTACGTGACATTAAATATGGACATTCCTACTCCTCTTGCTCAAGAGTGGAAGGCGAGAGATGACAAGGATACTCCCTATAGAAAGATTTGGGATGGTAATCACATTTGCCTACCGGTATCACATTGGTGTACTTACTATAAGAAGGAGGGAGATCATTCAATACCCATCAGATGTGATGAGCTCGGAGAAGGTACTTGGGATATCCTTTTCAAAGTGAATGGGCTATATTATGGTCGACACAAGGATAATAAAATAGCCTCTCTCTCCATGCATATGGAATCCATCCTATATATTCCGAAACCACCCAACGTGGACGACATAATTGATCAAATCCTTAACAGCAGTGGTACGAAGCGCAAGTCGGAGAAGAATGCTACATCAAAACGCAAATCAAAGAAGGAGAATTGCTAGTCCTTTCCTAACTCTACCCTATGACAATTCGCTTATGTGCTTTGAGTGTCGTAGACGTGGTCTTATTAGATACATTTTACTTCTTCGTTGCCATCATATCATTTGTGTATTTTGTCGTGAAAAGCATCGATGTAATTCTTCATTTTGTAATATGTTATAGAACGTTTCCTTAGATGTGTAAATTTCCGTTTTAGGCTTCTATCATCATTTTTATGGATTGTGAGGGTGAACCTGTACAGGAGCTCAGTGCTATTGCTATGAACAATTGGACATATCAGATTGTTAGTGTCTATCATCAACATGCCAACTGCAATCCCAATGTTGATCAATGGGCGAGAAAACACATTCATGGACTTAATCTGAAATATTTGCAAGACTATGGCTTTTCTTGTGAGAGTGCTCTTCTTATTGACTTTAAACGATGGTTAGCTGCTTTCAATGTTATACGCATCTTTTGTAATAATCCTGGTAAGGAGAGGAAAGTATTTCCCAATCTAATCATTGATGATATTTTGCTCCCACCTTGGGATAGTAGAGTGAATCAACATTATCATGAAGTCACAAAACGTTTTAAGGATTTGTGTGTTCCTATTTTGTCTGTTCGTTGTAGTAGCTACGTTCATAACCAATGCTTCTTTCCTCCTTACCTCAACACTGCCAAAGTCCTGTATGGTTATCATTGCTCGCTGTATGATAGTTACCAGCTGTATCTATTTTATCTCTTTCAAACCATTGATTTATAATGCATGCTTGTTACCATTATTCAATAAATGTTACTATGAGAAGAGTTGTTGTTTTCATGCAATGGATGGGTTAGATAAAGGGCGATCATGTCTTTCTCAAACGACTGCGGAACATTACGTTTTCATAGGCAAAGTTTAAAAGGAGCTGTTCAAGATTATGTGATAAAATTTCATAAAGATGAGACCGACATCGAAGCAGTGGTCGATGATGCTAGCACTCTATTTCTAGAGTTAATGAATACATTCTCTGATAGCATTATCATGGCGCGATTAGTTGCGAAAATTAAGTTTAGTCATTTTGGAAAGGAAGAGGTGGAAAGTCGCTCTTTCCATTTTGCTTCTTATTCAATGGAAGTGGTAGATCACCCCCAAGAATTTTTTAAAAGACATATGATAAAAATTGCTGAACGTCTTAACGCATTTAACCATCATGGTAGCAGTCTAGTGATTGAAGCGATTTCAGATATTCACATTCAACTTTCCATAAAGAAAAATTGAAAATGCAGTGGTACTTGATTGTAGCACAACTGGTTTTCGAGCTATGTCTGCTCACTCTCGAAGTATATTCCTTCTGTACATGCGTCTATTATTTAGAAAAGGCTAGCAAATTCATATCTTCAAAAAGACTTGCTATAGACATCAGTAACGGTGAAACTATGTGTTGCGATGTATGTAAGCGAAAGGATGGAAATGAAAAGCGCATCTTCAAGAGATGTAAGCATGCTTTTTGTCAACGCTGTTTCATACGTAATTGCATTCAACTTTGCCAATGTAACCACTGTGACATTGCTCATTTCGAGTGTCACTTATGTCGCAATAGTTAGTACCTATGCAAATGTGGTAAAGATAGGTTTTAGCAAAGACTAACACGGAAAATGGCGAAACGTAAAATGACGAAACGTAAAAGTCAAAAGTTTTCTTCAGCCATTCAAGCTCTCCGACGAATGAAAGCAAATCAGCGATACAATGCTATACGACATGCTAACGATAAATTCATTTGTGAAATTATTTCTCATGTGAGGAAGTTGAGGACGAAGAAATTAGCGCCAAAACAACGAAAGTTACTTAAGCGATATGCTACGAAATTGCGTTTCATCTCCAATCCTAAAGTCGCCCTTCAAAGAAAGAGGAAAACTCTAACACAAAAGGGCGGTTTCCTTTCAGCAATACTTCCAATGATAGCTCCTGCCGTGGGCAACCTATTGGGAAATATCTTTGGCTCTAAGCGTTAATTATGCAAATGTTGAGTCTCAAAGTAATAAAATGGATTTCAGACTTCAATGTGATAAAGTTCTGACTGTATCAGGTCCATCTCATGCAGGTAAAACTGTTTTCACGCTGAATTTATTGGATAAAAGAAGGGAGTTGTTTAAGGAACCTATCAATCGAGTGATTTGGTGTTATGGTATTTATCAACCGTCGCTGTTTCAGGAATTGCAAAGTCGCAACTTTATTCGACATGAAGGAATTATTCCAGTGGATAAACTTCAGTCTAATGATGTTGTTGTATTGGATGATTTATTAAAAGAAAGTAAGAATTCAAAAGATGTTACAGATATGTTCACTCGCGCAGCACACCATAAAAGGTGTTTTATCATCTATATTACACAAAATTTGTTTCCTGATGGAAAAGAAGCTCGTACACGAAACCTGAATACACACTATTATGCTATTTTCAAGAATCCGCGAGATAAAAGTCAATTTGAAATTTTAGCGCGACAAGTTGCACCCAGAGGATCAAAAGCCTTAATTGAAATTTTTCAAGCAGCTACTGAAAAACCATACGGTTACTTATTCATTGACTTTACGCAAGAGTGTCCGGAAGAATTTAGATTTCGAAGTGATATTTTGAAAACTCCCATGATTATCTACAAACTATGAGTTCTTATTCTCGCATGATTGTTATTCCTCATGATGAATATGTACAATTGACTGCCATGCAGCAAGTAAAGCAACCTCTTGCAAATCAAATGTATAGGAAAGAAATAGATTATCAGCAAAATGTTCACATCAAAGATCCACATCGTGCTGTATTATTACAATCGGAAACTGTTGAGCAATTGAAAAACTTGAAGAATAAGATGCGTGACTCTGTATCGACTGCTACACCTTTAGCATCTCGCGCACATGCCATATCTCTTTTCAACAGTATTGAACCCCATCTCAATGTAAATGATAGAGGAGAAATCATTACAGATGAAAATAAAGTGATTGATGCTTCACGTTATGAAGACTTGATTCAGTATGCGACACGTAGAAAGCGCCGTCAGGGCTATGTTCCACCTGGTTGGTCATACTTTCTTAAACTATTGAAAAAGCATAATGTGCCAAAATTTGCTTTAAATAATGAGACATTGAAAGAACTTGATTCAACAGTGGCTACTACTCCAATGCTTCAGGCGATGAAAATGCCAACAAATTGGTTTAAGACGTCACCTGCTACATCCCCTCCCACACTCACTAAGCAAACAAGGGGAAGAACTCGACGTAGATCTGTATCGCCACTAAAACTGGTAAAAGGAAAACGTAAAACAGCTCCTCCTAGGAAATACATGTTCTCAGACTATTAATATGAAGCAGATGTGTTGCTTGCCATGTAATGAGCCGCCAGAGGTGAATGTCGTTGTCACTTGCACTTGCTGCGCCAGCTCTCATAATGAAACCCCTAAGCAATGTGAACACGATCGCAAAACCGCTAAAGCTAAATGCTGCAGTTGTTGTAAATGTAGAAAGGCAAGAAAGAAAAAAGATGAGAAGGAGGAAAAAGAGTCAGCCGTCATCGACTGAACGTTTGAAGTCAATCTATTATGATGTAAAACATCCGGCAGGATTTGCATCTATCAAGAAATTATCAAAAGCGAGTGGTCTTCCACAATCACAAGTGAAACGATGGTTAAAGGGTCAGGCTACCTATACACTCCACAAACAAGCGAAAAAGAAGTACCGCACCCGCCATTATATTGTTCATGACATCGATGAACAGTGGCAAGCAGATTTGTGCGATGTTGCCTCCATTTCAAAACATAACTTGGGCAATAATTTTATTTTAACCGTCATTGATATTTTCTCGCGTTATGCGTGGGCTCAACCTTTAAAAACTAAAGAAGGGAAAGGAGTAGCAAAAGCATTCCAAACAATTTTTCGAGAAGGTCGCATTCCAAAAAGAATTCAGAGTGATCAAGGAAAAGAGTTTGAAAATCAGCATGTGACAAGATTATTTGAGAGGCATGACATTGAGTTGTTTAGTGTAAAGAGCGCTTATAAAGCTGCACTCGTTGAACGTTTTAATCGCACATTAAAAAATCGTTTGTGGCGACATTTTACTGCCAACTTGACACAAAATTGGACAAAGGTTCTACAAGATACACTCCATGCCTACAATCACTCTATCCATCGTTCTATTGGACTCAGACCAGTAGATGTAAATGCTGACAATGTAGATAAAGTGCGCGAATCATTCCAACGTAAACGCACTCATGTGAAAAGTGATGTGAAAATTGGCGATAAAGTTCGTATCTCAAAAGTGAAAAGTGTTTTTGCTAAAGGGTACCTCCCGAATTGGACAGAGGAGGTATTTACAGTATCAAGGATTAATCAAAAAGACTCTCCGACCACCTACAAGTTGAAAGATTACGATAATGAAGAAATTGAGGGTAGCTTTTACCGCGATGAGATTGAGGTAGTCACTGAAAGTGAAACATATTTGGTAGAGAAAATCATTCGATGTAAAAAACGGCAAGGTGAAGAATGGTGTCTTGTTAAATGGACTGGTTATCCTTCAAGTATGAACTCTTGGATGCGTCGTGCCGACATCTTTCATCTAAGTGATCGACAGTGATTCATGCAAAGTTGTAACTAACAATGTTTAGGGTTTGAGCTATGAATCCAACTGCCTCATTTTATTCACGACCCTCCTACGTAAGTGGTGGAGGACAAATTTACATCGGTGCTCGCCGCCAACGTGGAGGTAGCATACTTGGTGCACTGAAATCTGTTGTAGCACCTCTCATATCCAATGTCGGTAGATCTTTAAAACGAAATGTTTTAAGTAATGCCGTTGGCTTTGCTGGTGATGTTGCTAGTGATCTTTCCAGAGGTGGAAGTTTTAAGAGCAGTTTGTTGAATCGTGGGAAGGAACGCGGTTTAAAAACATTGAAGCAGACCATTGCTGGTGTTACTCAAGGAAAGAAATCACCTAAACGAATGAGAAAAGGAAGGAGGAAACATCGCGGAGCTGGCAAGGTGCGATCTTCAGTCAAAAGGCATTCACGCAAACGTCGCAGAGGCTCTAATCATTCATCAGGCGCTAAACGACGACGCTGCTATAACTTCTAATCATGGAGTGTAAAACTTCCGGTTTTTGTTTGTTCGATCAACAAGCCATACAGACAGATATTCTTAGTTCAAGTATTGTAGATTATCATCCTCGAACAGCTGAGAATGCTGGCCCCATTGAATTTGTTATTCCTGGTGGTAGTGATGACTACATAGATTTGAGTTATGCGATGCTTGATTTGAGGTTTAAAATTCAGCAAGCAGATGGAACTGCTATTGACGATGCACATAAAGTTGGACTGAACAATTTACCATTGACTACATTACTTCGCGATGTTTCTCTAACGATTGGAGAGCAGCAGGTGGAAGGTGGTCAAAGCGATTATCCCTATAAATCATATTTCAATCATGTATCACAGTTTCATCCAGCAGCACAAAAAAGTCATATGGAAGCCATGGGATGGTACAGAGATGAAGCAGGAAAATTTGATGTTGAAACAAACAGTGGCTTTGTAAAGCGATCTGCTATGATTAAAGATAGTAGAGTATGTCAGCTATATGGTCCGCTGAATTTAGACTTCTTTAGACAGTCAAAGTTTTTACTCTGTAATACCAGCATGCGACTCAAGCTGACATTGAATAAGCCTGAATTTGCGCTGAATGCATTTGCTAAAGTTGACAATTTTAGAATTCATGTGGAAGATATTGCACTTTACATTCGTCGAGTAGTACCGAATCCAAGTGTCATTAGAGGGCATGCTGAAGGTCTTAACCGCCAAAATGCCATTTACCCCGTTCAGCATACAAAGCTTCTCACCTTTACAATTCCGAAAGATCAAAAGAGTTTCATGAAAGATGGCCTCTTTCCATCGGAAGCACCGAAGCTCCTCATGGTGGCAATGGTTGAAAATGATGCATTTAATGGTAATATAAAGAAGAATCCTTTCAATTTTAAACACAATCAGTTAAGTGAAATTGCTTTACGTGTTAATGGTGTGAGTCATCCTGGTCCACCCTACAAACCAGATTTTGCTTCGGATCAATTTATGCGCAGTTATGTTGATTTTATGGATGTCTTTGGCTTTTACAATACGGATGATACCAACGGACTGACTATGAAAGAATTTAAGAGTGGATATACTATTTATGCATTTGATTTGACTGCTGACAGCGATATTAGTGCACCCTATCGTCAAGCGAACGTGCCTCATAATATTCGTTTGGATTTGACGTTCAAAAGAACACTACCTGAGACGATCAATGTATTAATTTATGCAGTCTTCGATTCAAATATTGAAATTACAAAGTATCGTGACGTGATTCTTCAGTATAATCGTTAATGAGTTGGTTGACTGCTGACGATATTAAGACTAAAGTGCAGCGTAATGCAGACGAAGCGACGTTGAAAGCTTTCGATAATGTCTATTCACTCGATACCTTACCACCTGCAGTAAATCACTATCCCATCTTTATTGTGCTAAACACTCATTCACAGAATTTAGGCGGTGAGCATTGGAAAGCGATCTTTATTGGAGAAGACCGACGTGGTGAACTATTTGACTCTCTTGCTCAACCTCCAAATATACCAACACAGCAGTGGTTGAGAAAACATACGCGTCAATATCAGCGAAATGAACGCATACTACAACATCCACTTTCATCAACGTGTGGTGCTTTTGTACTGTACTTCATCTTAAAACGTTTACATGTATCTCGATTTGCATCTGTTATTCAAAACTTTTCATGTAATCCATCCTCTAATGAAAAAATGATTTGTAAGTTCTATCATGATTTGAAATAAAAACATCATGTTGGAAAAATTGTTTTTTATTTTACAATCCGCTGGGTACGTACATACTCAATGAGATAGTCTAGGATCATATTTGCTTGTTCATGAGATTTTAGTCCAGTAATGATCACTTTACTATTATGAAAGATTGCCACATGCACAGGCAACCAACAACTAATGAGAGCTGCAGGAAAAAGTTCGGGTTCATAACACAAACTGTAACTGCTGGTACGAATCTTCAAAAATGATAGACTGTCACTCAATTGAGTAGAGATCACCATATTGTCCACAGTCAGATTCGACATCACACACCTCTCCCTCTTCCATATCCGACGTAGTAGTCTCTGTAGCTCTAAGCGCATTGACTGCGCCGATGAATGAGAAAGGGCGCCGAGAATCTGTACAGTCCCATTTGGGAAGAGTTGAAGATTCCGTGAATTGTTCATCTTCACCACTAACATTTGAGGACGGCCCGGGTAATACTTGCTGTTTGGAAGCTGTTGGCGTAATGTTGTGAGATCGATTTTGGTGTAGAGTCTGAAGCGACGGAGAATGTTGACGATGGTGTAGCGATGGCGCTTCATGATGAAAAAATGAGTAAATTGAGCGATGTACCTTCCTTTTATACTTTTCCCAACTACCTTGATGAAATGTGAAGTTAGTATGAAGTTGGGAATGATAGAGTTGAATTCGCCGATTGTTGACGCGCAGCCAGATGCGATTTCCAATACGTGAATGTCTTTTCATATAGAAGTATTTCAAGTCCTTCATGATATGATGTAGAGATTGAAAATGACGATAAGATAAAACAAACTCTCTTCTCACATTTCCAGTTGAATCTTTGAAATAGACGTTTCGATCATGATCCGTTTCAATACGTTGTAGGGAATCTAATTTCCAACTCATGGTGCGTGGTAATCATATCTGATTAAGATTTGCATAGTAGGGCGATGAACTCACGACGAATAAATGTCATGATGGAGCGATGTATGTATCTTCTATACTTCTCCCAATTGTATTTGCGAAATGAGAAACAGTTTGCGGAATGAGAATGGTAGATTTGAATTTCATTTCTGTAATGTTGAAGCCAAACTTGATCACCCAAGGAGATGAATCTTAATGTTTCAAAATATTCCAAATCCCTCATGATATCATTGAGGTTGACAAATTGTCGCCATGTTAATGTAATTCCTCTTGATGTATGACCATGAGAATTTTTGAAATGTACGTTTCCATCACGATCAACTCTGATATATTGTAGAGAGTCCAAAATCCAAGTCTTCATGATGTTATGCAAAGTTGCAGATTAGCAATATAAAAATGTCGTTTTATCATATTTTGCTTAGCAATGCGGCTACAAAGAGATTTACTAGCAATCGAGCCGCACTCTTTTCTACTCCCATTGATCATGCACAACAGCTAAATGGGAATTGGGAAGTGGGTGTCACTCAACTTGTTTATAGCAACTGTGTCTATACTTTTGATCATGAGGTGATGACTATTAATATGAGGCGTACAGCTGCTTATCAATGTGAAAAGGGGTGCCGAGTATACATTCCACAGTGGCCAAAGAAAGATCTCTTATCATGTAAAAAGTTTATATATGATTTCTTGAATAAAGCGTGTAAACATATTGTCCAATTTACTCCGCACAATGATGATTATAATTATGTACATCATGTAGTTGAGAAAGATTGGATTGTTGGTTTAAGTCCAAGTTTAAGAAATGATTTAGGCTACCTCGCTAGCGCCTTAACAAGCTATGATAATTTTAACGTTAATTACCACATAAGTGGTCATAAACAGTTAATATATCGAGAGGAAGCTTATTATGTAGATCTTATTCCAAGAAATGAGAAGACGTTGGTGAAGAAGATTGTGATTAAGCCAAGAAAGACAAACATGACTCCTGAAACATTATTGAAGAAATTTAATTATCTCCTTCGAGTTGATGACAAACAAGTGGCAACATTGACTTATATTAAATCATCTAATCATATTGCAATAAGCAAATTAAATGATGATGAT
The DNA here is from genome assembly GCA_907163375.1 of Prostheceraeus crozeri. Classification (NCBI taxonomy): domain Eukaryota; kingdom Metazoa; phylum Platyhelminthes; order Polycladida; family Euryleptidae; genus Prostheceraeus; species Prostheceraeus crozeri. The sequence continues at coordinate 53,989 of CAJQUW010000740.1, forward strand.
CTAGTATTAGTTTGTTCAAAAGATTTTCATCAGTTCTTACGACATCGTTCTGCAGCTGTTCATGGAAAATCTGATATGCAACATTTACCATGTGAAAGGTCAAATCAATTTGATACAGAATGGGCCGTATCTTTATACAGAAAGTGTGTAGAGCCTTTTGGTGGTTTCTTACATGAAACAAGAGTGTTGATGCCTCGCATTATTACTTCGGTTAAATTGGTTGTAGATTATTTAAATGAAGTGATTAATGAGCAACATATTTCATTTTCTGAAAAAGAAGGTACTTTGTCTCTCACTATAAATGGAAAAGGTATTGAACTAATTATGGATAAAACTCTAATGGACATTTTGGGTTTTGATCAAAATATCTTTAAAAGTGGTACTGTAACCAAAGCTAGCGCAGACATGTCGCTATCGCGTCGTATTAACTATTTTCAGATATATTCCAATATTGGTGAAGATGCACGTGTGGGAGATGTTGAAGCTCCATTGCTAGCAATGATACCATACCAGCCAAAAAGCTGCAGTATTTTATCTGAGCATACTTTCAAGAAAGTGCATTATACAAAGCTGAAATCAAACTACATCCCACAAATTGATATTGCCATTTATGATGATGCTGGTGCGTTGATTCCTTTTCATAAAGATGCTGTGACAAGTATTACACTCCATTTCCGAATGAAGAGTTAATGCAAAAGTATGCTAATATATTTTTCCAATGTGAATAATATGGAAAGTGAAAATAAGGACTCGTTTCTAATCTACTTGCCCAGTAATGCTTCTATGAATAAATTTCCCAAAAATAAACCATCAGACTATCGAGTAGAATTAAATCGGCCACTGCATTTAGAAGGTGAATGGGAAGTTGGCGTTTCTAGTATTTGCTATGATAGCAATATTCAGAATGTGAATGATTTGGAAGAAATGATATTGACTCCTCGCACCCATGATGGAATAACGATGAATAATGCATTTCAGTTCCCATACAATTTAACATCAGATGGAAAGTGGAACTATGAATGGATTCAGATAAAATCAGATTCTTATGAGCCATTTGGGAATGAGAAAATTATTAAGGCATTCAACAGTGGTAATACTTCCATCATGAAGAATAAAAATCAGAAAGCTTATGAGTTTACTATCTATCATTGGAGTGGGAGACAGTTCCTCCGCTTTCATTCTTTTACTAAAGGTCTTACGCTGAGGTTGGATAGTGAATTCTATCCACATCTTGGTTTTGGTCATGGACTACATCTAACGTCAATTGCTACTGCAAATGTTAAAAAAGTTTATTCAACTCGAATCAACAAATTTCATTATAGATTTAAAATATTTGATGAAGATGTTGTAGAATGCGAAGAACGCATCATTTTGAAAAAGCGTGGTGTTCAACCTTTATCACTTATTGAGTTAGTAAAACGATGGAATGAGACTGTGGGTAAGAAGTATGGAGAGAAAATTATGGCGGACAAAAATAAGTTGGTTATTCAGAAATATAATGACAAACTTACAGTTTATTTCTCTCCAACCTTGCGTCATTTTGTAAGACATTATACGCCTATTATTGGAAGCGGTGTGGTGTATGGTTCTCATGAATATCACACTAAAGCTGATTCAGTTAATGATGAATGGTGGGTGGACATCTATGGCGATCGCATCAAGAAAATTTACCAGTCTTATGAAGAATCTAAAGTTGCTATCAATATAATGCCGCGTCTATATCATACAGTTGAAAGCTTCATTCATGTAGTAAATCCTTATATACAACAGAAGTTGAAGCATGTGATGAAAAGTAAATATGATGTAAAGACACACCACATTTCGTTTTCAATTGAAAAACAACGCGTTGTTCTGAAACTGGGTGATGACATTCAATGTCAATTGAGTAAAAATTTGAAAAAACTCTTTGGCTTTTCAATGCTACAAACTGTGTTTGCTGCTGCGCATACGATTGGTATAGAAACACCAATGACACTTGATAAACATGAACAACACCTTTACATTCAAAGTGATTTGATTTTACCTATTTCTGTTGGCGAGAAAAAAGAATACATTTTACGTGATTTCATTCATGATAAAGACGCTTCATATGGAATAGTCGAGAAGATGTTTGAATCTATTTTCTATCATCCCGTCGTCAAACAAACTATACCCTCTATTGCTATCAAAATTACCAATGGTTTACAAGAGTGTATCCATGTGAAAGATACTAAATCCCTCGTAACTTTAGTGTTTCGGAAAACAAAGTGAAGTCATTGTGATATGTTTATTGAAATAAAAATATGTATATGAAAAAGTCTTTTCACAGATATAGGGGGAATGGGCTGACTGTAGGCATATATTCACAAGGAAGAAACGATCTCATGCGATACATAAAACAACCATGTATATCTACAAAAAGCAACATCAAAATACTGAGTTAAAGTTGATTATGTCAATACATCTCCTGAATGTGGTAGCGTGAGTTTTATTCTTTTGGGTGGAGGTATGTTTGTGTCAGGATGTCCATGTGGAAGAGATGTGTTATGTCCTATCCAACACCTCTTATCCTCCCATGCCGAAAGTGCTCGTTTCTTGAACGTGTACGTTTTCACAGTATGAACTTGAGATTTTAAGATTGTCATATTGACAAACGTTATAGTTTTATTTTTATAGGCCTTCTTATAGGACCGATGTTTCATTTTATGAACAATGGATTTTGATATACCTTTAGCACGCTTAATACTATCTGCACATTCTTTTAGTTTCATGGAATACATTTTAGGACGGAGGAGAATCATTTCATCTATTTCCTTTCCTGCTGTTTCATCCTTAAAACAACCAAGTTTGGCTTTATTCTGTATGGAATAGAGTGGATGAGTGGGATTGTAGTTAGATGTATCGAAATATTTTTCTAATGACTTACCTACTTCATTAAAATTTAAATCTTTTTGAGTGGTAATTCCTAAAAAGAAACTATCTGTATCACCACCCAGCAAGCGAACCTCTTTTACGAGAGGGCATGGTTTTAATATTTTGTAGAAGAGTTGATACATTTCAAGCTTGGAATAATCTAAAACGGCTTGCCCAATATAGATGGGTTTGCACAACTCAACTTCTGATTTAATCATTTTAACACCTACAAGATCCTCATCGATGATGTCTCTGTCAATGAAAAGAGGTGATGAGGTCAATTTGTGATATTTTTGTTCATCAACGACTAGTTTGTAATTCATACGTTTTCTAACATCCTCCATGGTCTTTCCGAATAGACTATTATTCTTATATTTATAAAAATCCTTTTCAAAATTATTTTGGGCGAGTGCACGTTTTTGACTGTTACTATCTATGTAGGGTTTGAGGAAGGCTTTCTGTCTAAATTTGATAATGCGGTGAACTGACTTTAGAAGCATGCCCATTTCTAAATAGAATTTTAATATGCAGAAGTGTACGAGATAATTTTTCTTATCATATTGGGTGAGTAAAAGTTTGCGGCATGGTTTGTACCTTGGCTGTCCACACTCTGTTAAGTTATTATGAAATTGTGACATGAATGGTGAAAACATATCTTCAGTCACTTCGCCAGATTCAGGTGCGAGTGGGAAATCAGCAGTTTTATTTTTAATACTATTTGGATAAATCAAATCCACTTCAAAATAATATCCCCAATCACCTTCATCTGGAATATTCAGTATGTTTGAAGGGTTGGAGTAATACTCAAGCTCATTTTGATTTAACCAACTAAACTCGGAATGAGGTAGTGGTTTAGACAGTGAACTGCCATATAAATTATTTTGGTCATAGTACTTTAGGTGGATATGATCATCACCTACTGTTTCAGATTTTATATGATGTTTATTTACAAATGTGAGACCACCGCGTATTCCGCGCTCAAATATATTATACATCTCCGGGTCTTGTAAGAGATGAATGGTCTCACCAGTCATTTTAAAGGCTGATTTAAAGGACATGGCTGGTAGACTGACAAAGTGGATAGGATCTAATTTGTCTTCTTCTAATGCCACTCGTCGAAACTCCTGAAAGACATCAGCCAGCAAAATGACATCTAATTCTAAGTAAGCGATCATATAATCGCCAAACGTTTTACAATTAAATTTTAACCATGCCTCTTGAGCATGTTCATAGTCCTCTACTGGACAATCTTCACCCGTCAAATCGTTTTTGAATTTGTCAATGGAAGGAAGGGTTGTTTCATTTAGTTTAGACATTGAGCTAAAATACGCATAAGGAAAGACTCCTTTGCGAGTGATTATTTCATCCGTTAAGTTTGGATAGTGTTTCTTTAAAGTTTGACTATGGGGAAGAAACTTGAGATTACGAACGAGAGAAGCTAGTGACGCTGACATGAATTGAAATGAATCTAAAAATTTTATTTCGAAGAAGACTGTCTTATTTTCTTTAGTTTTATCTACTGGTACTTTTGCTGTCATTGCCATGAATTTTTCTCTCGTTTGTGCTATTACATTAAACTGCCACGATTTCATCTGGCTCAACCCTCCTTTTATGAGCATATGACTGTCATAGCCCTTAAAGTTATGAAAAATGACGGGTAGTACACGACGTCTCAACCTAAGTGAAAAGTTACATTTGGAGCAGAGTGCGTTTCTAAATTTACCAGTGATGTGATCATGATCACGCACTTTCTTAATTTTATCGTCATCAAACGTTTTATGACATTTAGGACAGGATGTGCAACTTTCAAATTTTTGTTTGTCTTCATCTGACATATGTAGTGACTTACGCTGCAATTGGGAATCATATGATTGTTGAAATTTTGCAGCTTTATCGAGAAATTCTAGAAATTTTGAAATGCAATCTTCACCTTGCCAAGTATGCATTTTGTTTTGTCTATTCCTAAAGTGGTCATGCCATACTTCATAGCAGGATATGGCTGCTGGCTTGTGGATGATATCATCAATGTAGCATTCTATGTCTGCGTAAATGACACGCAGGGGACTTAATTCGTCACCATTATCCCTATGTGAAAATATTTTATCTTTGGGCATGCGTTCCATTTGTAATTTACCTCGCTTGCACCATTCATAGTGAGTTTCAAATTTATCTTTACTCCAAAATGAGCGGATGCAGCGGTCGCATACAAAATGTTCACCTCTTTTAGAGTGCCCCAAGTGAGTGTACAAGCGAGAGATTTTGGGAATACCACAGTAGTGCCATTCCTCGCTATCATCTTGTTTTACTAATAAGAGGTTGACTACACGTTCATAACAAGTTGAACGTGAATTATAGCGGGCACCCTTCAACCCCTTCTCCCACACGTGAACGACAATTTTAATCTTATTATGTTTTTCGAACGTTTCTACATCTTTGATTTTCATGTTGTTACTATCACAACCTTCAAAGTCTAGTTCATCCTCCCACTGTCTATAGCTATAGGTGCGATCTCGATGCGCGTTGATATCATTATAGTGAAGGATGGATAGGACTGCATATTTGAAACACTGTGATTTACAATCAACATTGATGACAGCTTTCTTATTATACAACGTTTTTGGAAGTTTAAATGTGCCTCGAGCTGCATGACTTTCTAATAGGGAAATTTTGAATATGGCTGAGTCCACACCATCAAAAATGAGAGCGCTGTCGCGTTGATTGAATTTATCTACATTTGATTTTAAACATTGAATGTGAAAATTTAGCCAAGACTCGCAGTCTACAACTTCGGTTGCGGAAGAGGAAGGAATATGAAACTGTATTCTCTCCGTCACTTGACCCGTTTGAAAATCTATTTTAATATATTTTAGTTTAAGGTAGATGAGCGCCTTCATTCTAAAATTGTCTAAATTATTGAAGAGCGCTTCGATAATGTTAGAATTTTGAAGGAGCCACTCAGGAAAATCTACAATTTGAGTATTGGACTCCATGCAGTAGTCGCGTACTAAATTATTATGTGAAACATTAATGAGGGAGATGGTAGAGGTACCGTTGGTGTAGTGATCATTTGCATGTGTGTGTTGAAGTCTGTGCGAAGATCGCTGAAAGTGACTATCAAAAGAAAGAGGGCACAAATCGCAAGGAAAGGAGATGTCATCGTCAGAATCAACTTCACCTCCGGAGATTGACGCCGCTTTGCGTTGACACACACGTTGTTTGATGTGTCGAAGGAGACTGTGCTTCCTTGTAAACATATGTCCGCAGTCGGCACATTCCCACTCGTTGCCTTGCCGCGAGAGTCCTGAGCTGGAACTCACATCACCTGAAAGAGAAATCATTCTTTCATCTCTGTTCAAGCCTCAGTGTAGTGTTACAACCTACCTTGACTCAATAACTCTAAACTTTCCTCGAGAAGAGAGGGCGTTGGTGATGAAGTTGATGTCTGAAATTGAGGAAGATGCTATTAGTCACACGTTTGAGGGAGATGAGAGGAAATTTTCAACTTACCATTTCAACGAAATCAAGTTTAAGGTTGATACTTCTACAAGATAGAGACTTCACTCAAATAATAGTCAAAGAGAGAGATCGTGCGTTCGTCACTTGTATGATTCACAGATTAAATGAAATGACCTGAATGTCACTTTGCTTATATACTTTCATCCTCTTCATTCATTGGATGTTCATTCTGATTGGCTGCTTGTGTATACTTAAGAATTAGAAAAATGTTAAAGTTATCATTATTCAAAGTCAGCATTTCAAAGACAACATGACAAGTCCTCCAACAACACCAAATACCGCATTGGAGTTCTCCTCTCCATATACATCAGCAAAGGTGCTCGTTACACCAAATGCACCAAGAAAGGCGAAGGTGGAGAAGACATACAATCTCGACAATATACGAAAGTTATCATTATCGGAGGAGGATGAAGAGGAGTTGCCCGACCTAACAGGCATACGGTGGAAATATTTACAATATGATGCCGAAGGGGTGATGGAGATGACCAGCAAGTCGCACTTGCATCAAATATGGGAGTGGTACACCCCTAACTCCCAACCGCGAACCGTGGCGGAGTGGGCGTACATTGAGAAAGTGAGGGACGCTGCAGAAGAACGTTTAAAGCAGCTCAACTGTTTTTGTAATCTATGTGAAGCCAGACTCTGGGACGATATTGACGATGAAGACCTTTTGAAATACATGCCATAATAAATGTTTATTTCGTATTATCTTTGCTTTCATACTGACTTACTTGAATGGGGTTTTAGTGAATAATTTAACCATGTATACTTTTTCATTTGGAAATAGTAGCACGCTTAGTTTAACTTGTAAATCTTATAACATTTCATATGGACGATGATGGTAGATGAAATAGTGTCAAATAAATTAAGATAGCTTACACTTCTGATACAGGGATAGCAATCGACTGCGATCCATGTGTAAAGAGCTTGTTAGACTACGGATGGGCTTAAGTGGATGATTTAACCATGTATACTTTTTCATTTGGAAATAGTAGCACGCTTAGTCTAACTTGTAAATCTAAAAACATTTCATATGGACGATGATGGTAGATAAAATAGTGTCAAATAAATTAAGATAGCTTACACTTCTGATACAGGGATAGCAATCGACTGCGATCCATGTGTAAAGAGCTTGTTAGACTACGGATGGGCTTAAGTGGATGATTTAACCATGTATACTTTTTCATTTGGAAATAGTAGCACGCTTAGTCTAACTTGTAAATCTAAAAACATTTCATATGGACGATGATGGTAGATAAAATAGTGTCAAATAAATTAAGATAGCTTACACTTCTGATACAGGGATAGCAATCGACTGCGATCCATGTGTAAAGAGCTTGTTAGACTACGGAAGAGAGAAGTGTGTTATGTTGCGTGTGGCGCGTGAGTGTCCTCCCATTTCATTCCATTCATCAATTCGTCTCATTGATAGAGACAGGTAGAACTCATGGTTCTCATAACGTATGCAATGGAAAGTTTTAGGCAACCTTCGACAGTTGGCTAAATGTCGCCCTGACGCGAATGCATGCTACGTTGAGACAGAGGCAATCACTTGCAAACATGACGCAGAGAGGTTTAACAAGATTGACCATTGCCGAATGTCCCTTGCGGTATACATAGCTACGGGTTTCACCGCCGCCCTTTACAGGAACGCCCGTCGAAAGGAAGTATTACACCGAACTTCATTTGCAACGTTCAAGTTGACTGATAGCAGATTCAACTTAATGATAGTATTCGCCAGTCCGAAGACTGCCCAGGGCAAACCGCGAGGAGGTTCTATCATGTCTTGCCCCATGGTGGCCCTTAAGAGAGCCGATGGTTCGTTCTCGGGGACGTGAATTTGACTATTGACTGGAATAGTCAATGGGTATGACGCTTAGGTTCTCGTATACCCTATACCGCCTAAGCCGTGGTGGTGCATCTGGCACCTTTCGGATGCGAGTGGTATTTGGAGTCCACACCTCATCCGTCCAAACGATCCTCTTGATCTTCCCCTTCTTCTCATCCTCATCCCACTCGTCGAGGATGACGAACTCGGGAATACCGTTGTCTTCATCAGTGAAGACGGGAATATTGTCGGCAGATGTCGCTTCCATCGTGACTTCAAATTGAATGAGAAGCGCTACAATCTTCTGGCTTATATAGGGTTTTCAACAATGAATTGCTCAACAGCGAATCAGAATGCTTCAGGGATAGCAATCGACTGCATAATGTTCAAGTTGACTGATAGCAGATTCAACTTAATGATAGTATTCGCCAGTCCGAAGACTGCCCAGGGCAAACCGCGAGGAGGTTCTATCATGTCTTGCCCCATGGTGGCCCTTAAGAGAGCCGATGGTTCGTTCTCGGGAGTCGTCATCCTACAGCCTACCAATTCTGCTGAGAGAGTCAAAGACTCTCTCTTTGGTAGCACTGTCGACTTCCACACTAACTGGCATGTGAGTATAGAGTGGAATGTAGCGCCATTCCGTTGGATTGACAGCAGTTGCTGTCATCGGATTGCCAATCCGAGCAAGATTATTAAAAACTCTGTCTTGCTCCTCTATTCTAGCAAATTCATTAAATAAATTTCGCGGCCTTAACTGCGGTCCGCGAGGAGAGCTGACTTGACTGTTCGGCGTCTGCATGATTGAAATGAAATGAAATGAGAGGCAGTGGTTTATATACCCCTCTAACGCGACGCAACGTTCAAGTTGACTGATAGCAGATTCAACTTAATGATAGTATTCGCCAGTCCGAAGACTGCCCAGGGCAAACCGCGTGGAGGTTCTATCATGTCTTGCCCCTAGGTGGCCCTTAAGAGAGCCGATGGTTCGTTCTCGGGAGTGACGTGATGGGGTGGTGAAGGCGGGCAAAGATCTGCAATGAAAATGATATGTGTTAGAATAGGATATACTATCTTATTTACTTTTTCACTTACCAAGTTAGTCATCCTTAGGTAGTCTCGCGCGTTTCCGAATCGAAAATTTGTGTAGATGGCCGCGCATTCTCAGGCTGGCATGGAGACACTTTTTCGTGGGATGACCATTGTAACATAGGATGGACTCGTCGAGACTTTGATTGACGAGTACTTCGCCGGCCAAATGATTGTCCCGAATAGGGATGTGAAATTCAAACAAACGATCCTCATTCACACGTTCCCACTCATCCCTCATGCGCTCCAACTTCTCACACGCCTGCCTCTCATCACCCCGCCGAGCCACAGTCCTCTCCAACTCAACATTCCTCGCTCTCAACACACTCATCTCCTTCATCATCTCCTCAAACTTCGCCTCTGCATCTCTCATTCTTCTCTCCGCAGCACTCGCCCTCTTCTCACACGCATCATTCTTCTCTTCCAACTCTCGCGTCTTATTCTTCAAATCAGTCACACAACGCCTCATTCTAATGTTTTCATCCGCCACCTCCTTCGACTTCAAATCCTTCTTTTTCAACTCATCCAACTCCTTCACAACTTCATCCTTCACTTTCTTCAAACTCTCAAACTTATTCACTAACAACTCATGCGCCATCTGCTGCGAAACATGTCTCTTCTCTTCATCCTTCAACCACCTCGCCGACTGCACACGAATCCCACCACTCTTCACTTTTGGGGAAGATGAGCTCTTCGGGGGGTCGGTGATGACGATGTTGGACACCTCCGATGACGAAGAGCTCAACTTCCTCACACGCTTCCTCACACGCTCCCTATCTAAATCCACATCATCCTCATCATCACTCTCAAGCACTCTCTTCCGCTGCTCAATCTCACCCTCCAACGACGCAACCGCTCTCGCCAACTCATCATTCTCAACAACATTCTCAACAACATTCTCAACAACATTCTCAACAACATTCGCAACATTCGCCAACATTCGCTCCCTCTCTTCCACAATCAACTGTGTAAATCTCAAATCAGTCACTAAACCACCACTACAGTCAGCATGCACTCTGTAGAAACGCGCCTCATCCTCATCACCCTTCAGCACTCTACACTTCACGCACGCAACCCTATTCAAGACAATCATGTGGCCGGTGCCCGCCTTCTTGACGTGAGCCTTGGCGTCCGCACTGCGATTTATACGACCGCACACACACATTTTGATATGATACTTTCTGTTTCTATCGTTTGCCATGCCTGATTTATCGTTAGCTGTAAGATAATGAAATTTGTATAAGTTTGGAATCATGTAGTACAGTCATATTCCTAAAGAGTGTAGTGAGTGGCACTCGATCCCGTCGACAGCCCGAAGGCCTTGTACCGATCACTAGGGAAGTGAGAGATCTTCCCCGATACCCGCTCTTTACAGCTGAAGACATCATTGTCACTGCCCCGAAGTGGTAACAGGAACGCCGAGTCAAAGGTAGTGATCAGTAGCTGGGATCTAACCCCTCAAAGCTGCCTTAGACTTAGTTAAATTTCAAATCTGATAGCAGATTTGAACTCAGGATACTTGAAAACCTTAGTCTATATGTTAAAACTTTGAAAAAAGTGAAAATTAAGAATTTTTAAAAAATTCCGCATTTTACTACTCATACTACTTTTAAAAAATTTTATCAGTAGTAAAGACACTATCAAACTCTATCATACAAACTTTGAAGTAGCAAGATAGCTTGCCTACTTCAAAAGATAGAGTCCTTTGCACCCGATATCGGGAGCTCAGAGCGACGACCGTCGCTTACCTCGTCTTTCGATGAAGTGATCAGACTTACGTTGTCGGGGGTTTATATATGCTCGGAAGAAAACTTAAAAATGGCTCTATCTCCGAAAGTATTCATCGTAGCGACATCCGGTTTGTTGCAAACGATTTGTCTCATCATTCTTTACAATATGACACCTGAACCATTCTCATATGACCACGGGAAGTTGGTCCGCCAGCACATGTCCATGTAACATGCCACAAGTGAAAAAATTCCTAAGTGTGAGAGCTCCAGTGTGGTGAAAATTTTGAAAAATTTAAAACTTCCGAATTTCAACCTGGGACCTTAACCAAAACATTTTTCATCAAATTTCACTGACCTCCCCCCCCCTCGTTCAGAGAAATTTGATGAAAAATGTTTTGGTGACGGTCCCAGGTCGAAATTCCACACTTTGGAAAATTTTCAAAATTTTACCCATACAAAGTCACTCTGACACTTAGGATTTTTTCAGGTGAGCGAGCTCCGACCTAAAATCTTGTAACCGCTCTAACTTTTGAACGAAGACAGATAGGAACAAGCCGATTCTTTCACTGAATTTGTCTCACTCTTAGCTTTCAAACGAGCTATTGCACGAGAAAATCCGTCCACTAGAAGCCAAGATAGAAGCTAGCTGTCCAGGGGGGGGGAGGTCAGTGAAATTTGATGAAAAATGTTTTGGTGACGGTCCCAGGTCGAAATTCCACACTTTGGAAAATTTTCAAAATTTTACCCATACAAAGTCACTCTGACACTTAGGATTTTTTCAGGTGAGCGAGCTCCGACCTAAAATCTTGTAACCGCTCTAACTTTTGAACGAAGACAGATAGGAACAAGCCGATTCTTTCACTGAATTTGTCTCACTCTTAGCTTTCAAACGAGCTATTGCACGAGAAAATCCGTCCACTAGAAGCCAAGATAGAAGCTAGCTGTCCAGGGGGGGGGAGGTCAGTGAAATTTGATGAAAAATGTTTTGGTGACGGTCCCAGGTCGAAATTCCACACTTTGGAAAATTTTCAAAATTTTACCCATACAAAGTCACTCTGACACTTAGGATTTTTTCAGGTGAGCGAGCTCCGACCTAAAATCTTGTAACCGCTCTAACTTTTGAACGAAGACAGATAGGAACAAGCCGATTCTTTCACTGAATTTGTCTCACTCTTAGCTTTCAAACGAGCTATTGCACGAGAAAATCCGTCCACTAGAAGCCAAGATAGAAGCTAGCTGTCCAGGGGGGGGAGGTCAGTGAAATTTGATGAAAAATGTTTTGGTGACGGTCCCAGGTCGAAATTCCACACTTTGGAAAATTTTCAAAATTTTACCCATACAAAGTCACTCTGACACTTAGGATTTTTCAGGTGAGCGAGCTCCGACCTAAAATCTTGTAACCGCTCTAACTTGTGAACGGCTGGTCCGATTGACTCGCAACGAAAAATGTTGTCGAGCAGTTTTTTCTCCTCTTTCAAACGAGTAGCTGTAAGACAAAATCCGTCCACTAGAACCAAAGTTAGAAGATTGTTGTCGGGGGGGGGGGTCAGTGAAATTTGATGAAAAATGTTTTGGTGACGGTCCCAGGTCGAAATTCCACACTTTGGAAAATTTTCAAAATTTTATCCATACAAAGTCACTCTGACACTTAGGATTTTTCAGGTGAGCGAGCTCCGACCTAAAATCTTGTAACCGCTCTAACTTGTGAACGGCTGGTCCGATTGACTCGCAACAAAAAATGTTGTCGAGCAGTTTTTTCTCCTCTTTCAAACGAGTAGCTGTAAGACAAAATCCGTCCACTAGAACCAAAGTTAGAAGATTGTTGTCGGGGGGGGGGGGTCGGTGAAATTTGATGAAAAATGTTTTGGTGACGGTCCCAGGTCGAAATTCCACACTTTGGAAAATTTTCAAAATTTTACCCATACAAAGCCACTCTGACACTTAGGATTTTTTCAGGTGAGCGAGCTCCGACCTAAAATCTTGTAACCGCTCTAACTTTTGAACGAAGACAGATAGGAACAAGCCGATTCTTTCACTGAATTTGTCTCACTCTTAGCTTTCAAACGAGCTATCGCACGACAAAATCCGTCCACTGGAAGCAAGCTGTCCAGGGGGGGGGGACGTCAGCCGAAAATTTTTTCTCTCCGATTTCGCTGGAAACATCCTTCCTAACCCAAAATTTCACGTAGATTCCGAATCTGGCCTCCGTTTTCTCATCCGATGCTTCGTTTGGACGCTACACACCAAAAACATCACACACTATAGCCTCAAGACTAATCCTGGCGGTCGCCCACGTCAACCTAGACGGTCGCCCACGTCAACCAGGCGGTCGGACCAACGCACCCGAGTCTCACACTCTGTCGTTGCAGAGGGGGGGGGACGTCAGCGAACATGTTGTGAACGTGGACCCACCCGGCCGGCACACCACGACAGACCACAACCTCTGTCGTTCCAGAGGGGGGGGGACTCAGACACGAAGCACCACGGCGGCCGACCACGACACTCTGCCGTGCCAGAGGGGGGGGGACGCAGCGAACATGTTGTGAACGTGGACCCACCCGGCCGGCACACCACGACAGACCACAACCTCTGTCGTTCCAGAGGGGGGGGGACTCAGACACGAAGCACCACGGCGGCCGACCACGACACTCTGCCGTGCCAGAGGGGGGGGGGACGCAGCGATGGCCGCCATCTTGCGCGGTCCAGAAGTGGAGTTTTGCTTACTACTGAATTTCATGACACGTATTATAATGAAAGTCTTCATGAAAAAGTCGCGATGTTATTCGTGCTTTTTTGGCTGAAATTTCAAGTTTATAATTCAATTTTCACCGGCATGATTATATCATTCACTAAATTCATGCTTCATTTCTCGAATCTGAATAGTGATGTGGACCCATTTACATCCGTCAAAGATAATTGAAATCATTGTCTTTGATTATGTGATTTTGCTCTTCCAGTGGCAGGTTGCCTGGGATATGATCACGCTTAAGAAAACACTCTTGAGCATGAAAGTAATAAGAACCCATCGAATTGCCAATTTATCAAACATTAAATCTACAAGGCTCTCATGAGAATCTGTGAAATATCATAATTCCTTTTGCATTGCAATCATGATCATTCAAATCCGTTGTATTTTCTGCAAAACTGCAAAAATTTGCATATCTCACATTTGGTAACAATACCACCTGTATCTCCCTTGAGTTCATTTAATAAAATCGAAAGTGTATACACATTGGGGATTTGATAAATGCTGAGTTATATTGCATATACAGTCCCTGGAAGTCTTTAAGGAAAAGTTGAGATATTATTGAAAGGTTCTTGGCTGAGATGTCAAGTTCTTAATTCAATTTTCAGCGGCATGATTTTATAATTCACAAGGCGTCTTTTCTTGAATCTAAATGTGCTGAATAGTAATGTTGACCCATTTACACTCCTTAAAGATCATTTTCTTTATAATGATGCCTTTGCTCTTTCAGTGGTAGGTAGTTTGTGATATGATCACGCTTCAGAAAATGATCTTATTATAGTAAGGATGCATGAGGTTTAAAGCAATGGTAAGCCATCGAATTAATTGTCAATATAATAAACCATACTAATGTACCTCTCAAGGTTACCATGACATGGCGGATTTGCAAATTACTTTTTTTTCTTCTGTATTGCTATCATGATAAGTAAAATTCGTGCACATTTCTCCAAAAGTGCAAAAATTCGTATATCTCACATGTGGTGCTGGGTTTCGTGTCAAGTTCATTTTACAAAATCGAAAGTGCATACACATTGGGGATTTAATAAATACTGAGTTACCACTCTACCTAAACATACTTACCTTCGGCAGCAGTTTGTGATGTGATCACGCTTCAGAAATAATCTTATTATAATAAAGCTGAGCTTTTAGTGATGTTAACCCATCGAAATGCTAATTTAGCAAACTGCAGATACAGTATATTGCATCTCCAAATTGACGTGACATATGGAGAATTTGTGGAATGCTATTATTTTTCCTGCATTGCTATTATTATTCGTGTTATTAAATTCGTGTTAATTTCTCCAAAAGTGTAAAAACTTCATGTCTCACGTGTGGTACTGGGTCTCGATCTGGCATTGACTCATGTTCATTTAATGAAATCGAAATTGTATACACATTGGGGATTCAATAAATGCTGAGTTACTGCGCTACCTGATATACCTACTCTATGGACATACCAACACACAGGACTTCCAAAATGCCATTAATGATCTGTATCGTCATTGTAATTCCATGCAGCCATTGCCATTGTTATCTGCATCTGCATTGCAAATATCTCCAAAAGCGTAAAAATTTGCATACCTTGAATAAAAAAAATCATAGTAAAAGTAATGGGCAAAAGACCGTTCCAGGACACCATAAAATTCAAAAAAATAGTATCGTTAAAAACGACATAAATTCATGAATTTGAACCCTTTTTCAGGTTTTTAAGACCTAAATACATGAATTTAGTCCATTCAAAAAGTACCATTTTTTCAAAAAATGGCATTTTTAAAAACGACATAAATTCATGAATTTGAACCCTTTTTCAGGTTATGAAGACCTAAATTCATAAATTTGGGCGTTTTTAAAAATACCCAATTTTTCAAATTTTTCAAAATCTCAAAATTTGAGAATTACAATTTTACACCCGCCCTTAAAATCATGACCGTTCCAGGACACCGAAAATCATAAAAGTTAAGAATCTCAAATTTGTGATTATGACATTTTTCATTGCTTAAATCATGACCGTTCCAGGACACCGAAAATCATAAAAGTTAAGAATCTCAAATTTGTGATTATGACATTTTTCATTGCTTAAATCATGACCGTTCCAGGACACCGAAAATCATAAAAATTGGTATTTTTAAAAACGTCTTTTAAATCCGTTTTTCAGGTTTTTAAAATATATCATGTGTCTAATAATATTTCTTTAACAGGTAGCGGTTAATGCAAAATGAAAACACTTTCTTTTTTTCTTTTTGAATCATTTTATTCAGATGTATGTACAAGTAGTTTAGATTACAAAGTAAATATATGAGAACTAGAAAAATGTTACATTCATAAACTGGGAATGGCATTCCCATTTTTCTATTGTTACATAAAATGATTGACAATACACGACACTACGTCAAATAATATGCTAGAAATCACACAGTATAAGAAAAAATAAAGAATGTTACATTTATAAGCTGCGAATGCTCATTCCCATTCTCTTATTCCGTCTCACAAAATAAAATGTTAATGCATGCTACTCACATAATACAGCAAAGTCTTACAATATAAGAAAAAGCAACCACTGCTTCATTTATAAGCTGCTAATAGCATTCCCATTTTTCTATTCTGTTACATAAAATGATTGACAATACATACTACTCATTTTGTGTTTGGCGCTCCTGTATATGTTGTGTCTCTAATTGCTGCGTTAGTCCAGTTGACATATCAGATGTTTGATTAGATTCTTGGGAAGAAAATATCCCTGAGCTAATTTGAAGCAACTGTTCCTCTTTTTCAAATTCAAAATAATCTTCAAAATACTTAAAGTTTTTGAAAACAAAGAATATACTTAAAGCACATGTTTGAAGTTTTGTGTTAGCTTGAGAAAGGCGATATAATTTTATCAAAAACGTTACATACCTTCTTGAGAATTTAATGTTATATTCACTCTCCAACTTTTGAGTAAAGGCTACCATTGACAAATGTTCCATTGATTTTAATTTAGATATCACAAATCCTTGACAAATAGCAATTGATAAGGAAGAATTATTGTGTACTTTTTCTTGATAAATTAGAGAATGTAGGGTTGTAACACAGTTTTGGATAGTGCATGTCGCCTGTGCACTCACGTCGAGCTGTCGTTGGATTAGTTGTCCTGATGAAAATGAGTTTCTTATTTCAGAAAAAATCTCATTTTTCTTGTCTTCTTTTTCTGGTTTTATCTTCTTTTGAAAATAGAATTCATGATTTACAATAAGAGTTTTGAAAAAATCTATCTTCTCATCTTTGATGAGTGGAAGTACTTGATCACAAAATTTGAGGAATTCGCGATGAATAGAAGCACTCATTTTTGACACAGCTTCGATGTTTAGGTCTAGGATAAATTGTAAACAGTCACAGTCTCGTAGAACGCTCACAGAATGAATGCACGCAGTAAGAATGAAATTGTAATACGTGGAATAATGGCAGCAGCTGTTTCTGAGAGAGAGAATCTTTATGACCTTTGCCCCAGCGAAGCGACTAAAACGTACCCGCATTGGCGCTATTGTCTGCCACAAGCCGCAGCTGCTACCACTTCAATGTTCAACGTCAAAGCAAGTCAAGCGAAACAAACTAAGATTAGCGACTTCTTCTGCAAAAACTAATTAAAATGTGCATTAAGATGCATGTCTTCCCAAAAAGGATATTTTTCGTGGAATGAAGAGTAGTTTTTTTTATCCTCATAACATGTACGATTGCATCGGTATTGGGCAGTAGAGGTATACTGGAGTATACAAAAAATTCAATTGCTTATCTACGATTCATACTGGCAAACATCTTCATTAAAAATGAATGGTGAAAATCTGACTGAGTTATCTCCCAGAGCTTTTGGTCTGACTGAGTTCTTAGAAAATATACGGCAAACAAACAACTACTTATTTCGATTTAAATAGAATTTCAGAAGATTGTATTCAAAATATTTCTTTAAAAATGGATGAAACAAAAGTGGAAGAAACCTCAACGGGGACGAAAATAGAAGAAACCGCAAGAATATATCCTTCGTTATCATATGAACGTAGTTCTACTTTAATGGACATTGAAAAAATGAATAAAGAAAAACACAAAGATAGAGTACGTTATATGAAAGATAAGGAATCTCAATTATTATTAAGATTAGAGCATTATAAAGAATTAAGAAAGAGATGGACCAAAGTTAAGAATGTAAAACAAGGAATTGGCATATTCTTAACAATAAGTTTGGGTGCTTTAACAATTGTTATATCTTCAGGTGTTTTATTAATTCCAGTAGTTGCTACAGCTTTAACAGGTACGGGTGTTTTTGCAACTTCACTTGTTACAATGTTAGATAAATCTTTAATAACTAAGAAACGAAAATCATTAAAAACTAAGCATTTACATATTAAAGAAGTCTATGATAAACTACATTACTACTTTCAAAGAGTATGTGATGATAATGTTATTACGTTAGATGAGATTGAAAAATTTGATCAAATAGCTACTGAAGTAAATCAAATATCATTTCAATTACAGACAGAAAAAGTTGATGATAAGGATAAACAGGATGGCAAAATTTCTGGTGATGGTAAAATTTCTAATGAAGAAAATGACAAAATTTTTTTAGAAGAGCTAAAAACTTTAAGCGAAAATTTAAGCAAAACTTTATTAAACAAAACTTTATTAAACAAAACTTAAAACGAGAAACCTTTAAACGAAAAGATGTCAGACAACAAAGCAATAAAAAAAATAATTTGTTCAGTAAAATGTTATTGCTGTATTCCAATGTTACCACAAAATTCAAATATTATATTTTAAAAATGGATAAAATTAGGGCTGATAATTTTAAAAGAATTAAACAATTAGAAGAATTAATAAAACAAAGAAATATTATGAAAGAAAATCATCTTCAACATAGAATGATAAAAGCTGGTATTCAATCTGATATGTTTGAAAAAATGCAGCAAACCGAGCAAGCAAAAACTGATTTTGAAAAAAACTATGAAACCATTTAAAACTCTTGAAAAAGAAAGTACAAATAATGATAAACAAATTGATATAACAGATCCAGAGCACAAAACTATATTAGATGACTATGGATTACTAGAATCAAACATTAATAAGAAATTACCAAAATCTATGCAATTTGAACATTCTATTTCATTTATAGATGGAAAAACAATACCTAGAATTTATCTCGGACAAAAAGAAATATTTCCACAACCTTTTCGAGGTTTAATTTTTTCACCAGATAAATATCCTTTTAATTTAGATTAAAATTTTGTTGATCTTTTAAGAGGAGCAGATTGAAAAAATTATGCTGTAGTAGATCTCATAAAATATAAAGCTATGTTAGATAGAGTTGGTGCAGTAAAATTTCTTAGACGTTATAAACAATTAGAAAATTTATTATCATCGGGAGTTAAAGTAGGAAAAGGTTTTAAAACTGAAACAACTGTATTTTTACCAGATGATCCACAAGAATTACTAAATAGATTAAATATTTTAATATCGGCAATAAAAGAAGGACATAATTCTAGTTTCAATGAAATTCATGCTATATTGAAAAGACTGCTGGAAAAGAAGATTCTAAATGAAGAGGATTATAAAAGTATAACGAACCGATGGTTCTAGGGCTTCGCCTGTAACTGAAATATGTTGTTTCTAATTTTTATCTATGATTGTTATCTATGATTTTTATCTACGATTTTTATCTATAACATTTATTCAAAATTTTAACTAAAAAATGTGTTCAGCAGATTTAGACAAAATTAATAATCATTTAGAAAATTTGACAGAGATTTTGGGTTCATCAAAATTTAGTACGACGTTAAAAATTATAACAACTACTTCATCACACACTTGTAATTTAGAACCCATTCTTCATTTAGAACAAAATAAAACTTATCAAATTGCATTGACTAGTTTCTCCACATTTAACACTATTCCAAACGTTATCAAAGATGTGAATGACCAATTCAGATATTCTACTGATAAAGGCAAAACATGGAAAATACTAACTTTTCTTCCTGGTTCTTACGAAGTTGAATCAATATCAAATGAAATTAAGAGACATTTAGGTATACCATTTAAAGATAAGAAACAATTACATTTTGCATTTGAACCGGCAGTTAATAAATTTTCTCTTACTTTAGACGAAAATCATCAAGTTGATTTTAATCATGATAGATCATTGTCAAAGCTATTAG
Source organism: Prostheceraeus crozeri (assembly GCA_907163375.1). NCBI lineage: Eukaryota > Metazoa > Platyhelminthes > Polycladida > Euryleptidae > Prostheceraeus > Prostheceraeus crozeri. The sequence continues at coordinate 73,966 of CAJQUW010000740.1, forward strand.
GATTTAATAAACAAACCTATAGTCAAGGCTATCATTTAGGTGAGAAGATTCCAAAAATAACTGAAATAAATTCAATTGTTGCACATTGTGACATTATTGAAGTAGGATATATAAATGGTAAATTGTCAAATTTAATATTCAGTTTTCCAGCTTTTACTGTACCCATTGGTTATAGACTAAATGTAATTCCACAAACATTAATATATTTCCCTATTACAAGAAAAACTATTAACAGTATAAACATTAGAATCACTGATGAAAAAGGACAAGAAATAAATTTTGGAGGTGAAGAGATTATGATAGATCTTTTGGTTCGGGAGGTATAAACTCCCGTTCAAGAGGTATAAACTCCCGTTCGGGAGGTATAAACTCCCGTTCGGGAGGCATAAACTCCCACGCGAAGCTAAAGAAGTTTAATTTTCTTCTTCTTCTTTAGAAACAAAAAATAAAAAGAATAAAAATAAATTTTTTTTATTAAAAATGAGTGAACTACCTCCATTAAATAAAAAAAACTCAAATTTAATCATCATCCAAATTTATCTAATAAAGTTTTGTCAGTTATTTGCGGAAGATCAGGATGTGGTAAAACGTATCTATTGTTTAAAATTTTAACGACTCCAAATTTTATCTTATAAAAAACAATCTTATAATTTATACAACAACAGCAGAACAACCCGTCTATCAATTTTTAAAATATGGATTTGAAAATAATCTTAAAAAAACAGCAATTGCCTCATTATTCAAAGAATATGAAAAATCTGAAGATGAAGAAGAAATAAGTTCGTGGTGTGAAGAAGCAGCAAAAAATAGTCAGTTAGTAGAATCCAATAAAAATAAGCATATAAAGATACAATTAATAGATGATAGTGGTAATATGCAAGATCCTAGTAAACTAGATAAAACAATGAAACATTGTGTAATTTTTGATGATTGTGTTAATGATAGAAATCAGTCAGTTCAGAGAAATTATTTCACAAGAGGTAGACATAACAACTGTAGTGTATTTTATTTAGCACAAAGTATGTATTCATTAGATGGAAGTGTTATTAGAAAGAATGCAAATATATTTATACTATTTGAAATAAATGCATGAAACTTAAGTGATTTGTTAAGAGATTTATGTGTAAGAAATAAAGATGAATTTAAACAATCGTGTAACAATGCTTGGTCAAAAGATTATGGATTTATCACAATTAATATTGATGAAAAAATTCATGATAGAGTTATAGAACATTTGTTTGCCGAGTGATAAAAAATTTTTATACTGAGTAATAAATAATAAAAATTTTATTCTAGACTGATTTAAATAATAATAAATAAACTTTAAAAAGGTGAAGTAGTTATTCCATCAGGTAAAATTTTTCTTTTTTCATCAAGTGGATCTAATGCTAATTTATGTTCTTCTTTTAAATACATTTTATGTTTCTTTGAATTAAGTCTATAATTACATGCTGTTTTTATTTCATTATTAAATAATACATTTTTATAATCTTGAAATGTTATTTGATTAGCCACTGATGCCTTTGAAATTCCTTTTAATGTTTTATGTGTTTTAATATTATTAGTTGTATCATAACAATAACATTTAGATTTTAAAAATATAGCTTCTGTTATGAAATCTTCATTTCCTTCTAATTCATCTTTTACTTTACATAAATCAGAAGGATGAATGATATCTTTTATTTTATTAATTTCTTCATCAAGTGAAGAATTATACGGTATTGTTAATTCTAAGAAAACAGAATCGGTATCTGTAAAGTGTAATTTATAGTTTTTGCCATAAGCAGGTGCTAAATAATCATATATAAATTTATACATAAATAGTTTAGCTAATTCTAATATAGTGAATCCAATAAAATTAAACTTATCAAGTTTTACGCTAATTCGACGTAAGTGTACAGCACATAGTTCATCACTAAATCTAGTAGTTCTTTTATAGGATCCTTCTTTATAGGTTCTTTTTTAGGTTTCCTTGTTAAATTTTGAAACCTATCTTTATCATAAACTATTTCAATATTTTGTCTTTTGCGCACATTTTCTAAAGTCTTACCATAAAATGCATTATTCATTAATTTGAAGAACACGTTTCCAAAATCATCTTTATTTCTTTTAGCTATTTTACGTTTTTCAATATTGAACTCTATATAATCTTTTAACCACCTAGATTTTTGATAAAATATTTTTCGATGTATTTTAGTGAGAATCATTCCGTGTTCTAAATACCAATCTAGCATTCTTCCTTCAACAACATACTTTCCTTTATTACTTTGTGTTAACATAAGTTTTTTTGTTGGTCTGTATTTCTTAGGAATTATAGATTTTTGATAATCTGAAAAATCTTCTATATTGGGAATTTTGTTTTCGGGACAGAAAGGAAAATATTTTGTTTTATCTTTTATTTCATCAGGATATACTAAATCAAATTCATATATATAACCAAAATTATTTTCACCATCATATGTTTTTTGATAATCTAGAATATTACACCATTCCATCTCACCTGTTGGTAATTCTTGTATCATGCAAGAAGAATATAAGCTATTAAAATCATAATATAACAAATAGTTTTCTCTCATGATTTCATCAACTGCTGCTTGACTATCTTCATTTGATATAAGTCCATCTATATTTTGATTAAACAATTTTATAAACTGATCGCTTTCTTCTGGAGATAAAGGTTTCATTATTCCATAATCATCAGGATTTACTTTTTTATTGTAACACTGTACATAACGATTACCAAAAACTGATGAAACTCCACCTCTAATTCCAGATTCAAAAAATAATAATTTATCATATGTATTTTCTTTATAATGTTTAAGTTTAACATTTGCATGTTTTAATCCTGCTAACCATGTTAAACCTGGTGTAGAATAACAATAACATGGATATATTCCGTAATATTCTAAACACATATCACGAAAGTTTTCAAAAAGATCAGTAAGGATTAATACATCTATCTGTAGGTATTTCATTGTATAATCATACATTGCTTTACAATGTAACTCTCTCCAATTTTTTTCAGCTTCTGCATAATCTTCTTCAGATAATTGTGATTGTTTTAATGTTGATTTAAATTTATTTATTGGAGGAAGTTGTTTTTCTTCCATGATTTTATTCACAGAATTAAAATCTCCAGTTATGTACTCATACGGAAATATTCCTTTTAAAGGTTTTAAATTATATTTATTTAATATTTTACATTGTTCAGATTTCAAAGTTTTTCCCATAACATCTAATGAATAAGGAGTAAAAAATCTAAATGCATCTAAAATTCTAATACAACCTAATTGCATTGAAAAATATTCTTCTTCTGTTTTACATAGTACATTTATTTGTTGTTGTTGTAATTTTTCAGATGAAAATAAATCTTTCATTACTAGATGGAAATCATATTTAGAACCATTGTAGAAATATAGAGGAACAAAGTTATATTTAAATTTATTAGCATTAAGATAACAAGAATTATGTGCTGCACCTCTATATAATCCATTTAGATGATCATGATCTTTTACTTTGTCAAGATATCTACCTTTGCCATTTTTATAATTTTTTGTAAATTCTTTTCCACAGTAATAACAATTTGTTTCATTAACAAAATTAATTTTTTCTTCATCCGTTAATGGAAGCAGTGGTATATTTGTTTCAAGCAATTGTGAAAAACGTCCTTGTAATTCTTCTACTTTCTTTGTAAACATTTCTGAACTATCTTCACCATAGTATTGATAATATTCTGATTTAAATAATTCAGGATAATTTGAATGAATGTGCATACCCCAACATAATGGTTTTTGTTCAAATAAATATTTTTCTTTACTTTGTTCAGAATTATCATTTTCAGAATTATAATTTTCAGAATCGGGCGAAGCCCTGGAAGACATCTTCGATGTCCCGTGCTTTTGTGTCATATTAACATCATATGCTTCGAAATCACAATAAATAGTAAAGGGTACTTTATTTTTCAAATAATGTCTATTATATATTAAATAATCATCTTTAGGAAAAGTATTTTCAACTGCTTCATTTTGTTGGCAATTCTCCAAATGTCTATTCATTTCTTCTTTAGTTCTAAAGCTCGTCATACATTGGAGACAAGGAAAATTAGCATTATCTGAAGTTTTTGTAAATATAGAAACATCTTTACACAATATAAAATGACCCTGATAATATAATATATTCGCTTGTGCTGGCTGTTTTGATTGTTTTAATTTTTCAAATTTATCTTGATATATTTCATGTGTTTCATCAAATTCTTTTGTAAGATTAAATGTATTTCGATGAAAATTTTGATTTAATATTTGTAACTGATGACTATATTCTTTATCATATTGTTCTTTATATTGTTGTTGACATTGTTTTTAAACATTCATTTATTTTTTGATTGGTTTCATTTTCTTCATTATTTAATTCTTTTCCGTCTTCATTTAATTTTTGAATCGTTTCTATCTTATTTTGATATTTATGGCCATATTCTTGTACTAATATTTTTGTTTGTTGTTGATAATCTGTTTTACATTTTTGTAAAATTTCATTTAAATTTTGTAATTTTTGTTGATATTCTAAAGATAAAGATAAATAGTCGGAATCATAATCATAATTATAATTACGTCCTTTATAATTATTATGATTAATCATTATTGGTGATAGTGTTTTTATAATTTCAAATTTTTCAGTACATATTATATTTCCTTGGTAAAAAATATTATGATGCATGTAATTTCCCCTATCATTATATACTATTTCTGATTGACATAAATTTTTATTATTCAAATAAAATTTTTTTGAATCTGAGTAAAGTGGAGTAATTTTACCAATAGAAACATAATTCACATTTAATTCAAAAACATTTACTTCTATTAAATTTTTATTCTTTTTATGAAAATTTTATAACCTACTATAATCATATGGAAATTCATCTAAACCATCCGAAAGATCAAATTCCTTTATGTATTCCTCTTTATTATAATGACTTAGTCTTTCTTTGTGATATTCTGCAGGATGTAAATGTGCTATAATACTCCACAGAAAACAATAATCATCTTCATTTTTTATGTTGATTATTTGTGGTGAACTGAAAGGTAAAGGAACATAACTACCACCAGTATTATTTTTATATTTATCAATTACTATTTTCTTAGATAGTATTTTAACAAATCTCCAACCAGATTCACGTAACTGGGCTTCAATTATACAATTTTCTAATTTAAGTATCATTTGTTCAAATATGGGTTGTATATCATTTACATTATGAATTTCTTGTGAATTTGTAAAATGTCCTTGTATTATTTCTTCAGGAATTCCATCAGGTCCATTTTTTGTATAAAGTACTTCTACATTCACATAACATTTGAAAGATTTCTTAAATATTTTGAAAAAGTTTGTTAATACATTATAAAAAGTTTCATCGGTTTCATTATGTTCAACAGATTCATTAAATAAATATTTTATATCTGTTACCGCTTCATCGGTTCGTTCAGCTTCATCAAATTCATCAGTATCGCTAAATAAATATCTTCCATCTGGTGCGGGCGAAGCCCTAGAACCTTCGGTTTGTGTGGACTGATCTTCACTATTAAAAACTTTTTTATATTCCGAATGTGAATAATCATGAAACATTTTTTTAACTTTTATATCAGTAGGCAATGTTTCTAGATAGTTTTTATAACTATTTAATTTTAATATATTTCCTTCATCAACTCGTTCTACATTTTGTAAATGCAATTTACTATTTAAATGAGATTGATAACTTCTTTTTGTTTGCAAATTTTTTTACATAAGTTACGATAAAACTTGGTAATTTCACTTTTTTTTATTTTTTAAAGAAAAAAATTGTGTTTTAATTTTAGATATAAACATTCTAATATCAAGGACTTGAGAGTTAATATATATCATTATATATTTCACGCTCTTTAGTTATTTTATTTTCTTTATCATGTGATGTTTTATAATGTTAGTTTTATCATGTTAAGTTTTTTCATATAACGTTTTATCAAAAGATAATTTAAATTTATTTTCACTAACTATTGATTCTTCATCATCATCATCAATTGATTCTTCAACATCATAAATTACACTTTTTGGTATAGGATACCATTCTCTTATTGGAATATCTAACTCTAAATTACATCTTTTATCTGATAATAATATAATAGAGAAAAATATTGGTCTTTGATGTCTTTTGGAAAATTTAATAACACCACCATTATCTGAATCACTTTTAGTTTTTATTAAAGATGATAAAATTTTAAATTGATTAGATGTAAATCCTAATTTAAATTTTGTAGACCCGACACATAGTTGTCTAACAGTATCTTCAACTATTCCATCATTATTATTTTCAATTGTAAGAAAATGAAATTTAGATAAATTTTGATTATATGTAGTATTAATATCATGTACATCAGTATGAGATATAAATTTTTCTTCACTTAAATTTTTATAATTACTAATATTTTTATAATCTTTGTTACCATTTACACCTTTTTCAGATGTTTCAGAATCATCATTTATATTATCATCATCTATATTAACATCATCATTATTATTATAAGATTCTTTAAGATCGGGCAAAGCCCTAGAACCTTCGGTTCGTTTATTATGATTATGACTATGGACATTGTTAATAGTATAAGGTGTTGTCGACATATAAATTTTCTCTTGTTGAGCTAAACCATTTATATAAGATTTTAACAAATTAATATTTAAATTTGAATATAATCCTATATAAGTATCATCATCATATCTTTGCGGCATTTCTAATGTTTCTTGTTTATAAATTGTATCTCTATAATATACTTGACATAATAATTCTTCGTTATGTTTTTTACTCTCTATATGAATATTATATTGGTTTTGTTCATCAACAAATAATCTAATTTTTTCCTTTGAGAACGATTTTAATTTTTTAACTAATTCTTTAATATTGATATAATTAATCATTTTATTTTCTATCCATTCAGTATTACTAATTGGTAATACTGCTCTAATAAAACCATAAACATTATTATGACCAATAATAACCATATTTTCTTTATTTAATTCAACATAAGCTACATCATTATATTTACTTACAATATCCATAAATTTAATAAATGGATCACCTGGAAAAATACAATAATTAGCTTCTATAGAAGGTAAACCTTTAGTCTGTTCTCTAAATATTTCGGCTAGTAATTCAAATAAAATATTAACATCTATACATGGATTATAATTATTATCAAAACATTTATTTTCAAGTCCCGTTGATCTCGTCGAATAAGAAGAACAGGATGATGCGGACGAATATAATTTTTTTAAATTTGCTTTATCCATTTTTTTATTTTTATTAGAAAAAATTTTTTTTTATTTTATTAGAAAAAATTTTATTTTTTTTCTCATTATATAAAAATATTTCTTTTTTATTGTTTTAAAAATGATGTTACCAAATTTTGATGAAGGTGCTAAAATCCCGAATAATCGTGAATTAGAAATAGAGATAGAAAATTATATCATGAAAACTGGAGACGTTTTATCTGGTCCATTGCATCTTTCTATTCTTCCGCAACAAAATACAGAGTTGACAAATAAACAATATGTTGATACACAAATCAATGACTTAAAAGAAAAATATATAAACGATGTTTTGGTTCCACTGATGAATGAATTAATGTTGCTAAAACTTAATGACAAATCATTAAACGAAAAATTATTAAAACTTGATAAAAAGGATAGAGAGCTAGAAGCAGATATAGCAAAACTTTTTAAAAAGATTTCTGAACAATCAAAAATTTTAATATTACTTTCTATAAAGTTAAAATCTGCAGTCATTAAAAATAAACATCAGATACAACTATTGAAAGAACAATTAGAAGATGAAATAGAAAAACTACCTGAAAGAATTAAAAAAATTTAAAGCAGTTACAAGCTACATTCCAAAAAAGTGTTGATGAATTAAGTTCTAAAATTACTCAACAAATGAAAAAGATGAATAGAATAATAAATGAAGTAAACTCGCTTAATCAAAAAGTTGATAAAATGAAAACTCTTAAAAGCAATTTAGAAAAGGAATTAAAGAAAAATTTACAAGAAAACTCTAAAGAAAATAAAGAACAGTTAGATTCTGTTAAAAGACAATTAGATGTTCTTCAAATTAAGTTAAATGCTCTTAAAACGGCGTTGAAGATGAATCAGGAGAAAATGCAAGTTAATAGAAAAGAAATTAAAGTACATCACACGCTACTTGACGCAATAGATAAAGTGCAACAGTCAATTAATAAAGTTATCTCGAAGTTGTTGTCCATTCACAAACGTAAATCTTGATCATAAATGTAAATCTTAGCGCAAATATTAACGTAAATATTTTTTCCCAAAAGTCAAATTTAATCCTAAAAAATGCCTATAATTTATAAACACAATCTTAAACATTTTGCTTCAAATCAAAGAATTGCTCATGAACCACGTATGAATCCTGTTTATCATTATGATAATAGAGAAACAGCTCACACGGAAGGAGCTGGCATCTTTTCTGGTATTGGAAGTATCGTTAACTTAATTAAAAATAATAAAGATTTGATTACATCTGCTGCAAAAGGAGCAGCTGCTATAGGTAGTACAGCTAGTGCAATATCAAATGCTGTTAAGTCTCAAAACGAATTAAAACAACTAGAAGCTATTCGTAAACTTAGGAATGATTCTGAAGAAATGAAAAATTTAAAAAAACTTTCAGAGGAAACAAAAAACAAAATTGCTAACATAGCTGTGGGGGGGGGGTGAAACCTTGAGGAGCGGAGCTCCGTCTGATAGTAAACATAAGAAGAAATCAGGCGTAGCCATAAAACGTTCAATTGAAGAAATAAGAGGTAATGGTGTTAACGGCGGAGCTGGTCTAGCAAAATTCTAAAATTATGTTTTTTAGTAAAATTATTTTAGTAAAATTATTTTAGTAAAATTTTTTCTGTGTGTGAGAAAAAACCAAAAGTCAAATTATTTTTTATAAAAATGTCTTCGCTTATCGAAAATAAATTTGAATTAGATAAACCACCAGGTGTTAGTTATAATCAAAAAAAGAATGACTATATAAGAATTGCTATGAATCCCGGATCTTCTAGTAGAGTGAATACTGGAGGTGATTTAATTTTTGAAGTTGATAATCAGCAGAGTTATTTATATTTACCTGATTCATTTTTACACTGTGAATATTCTTTATATAGTGATGCCAATTTTACAACACCATTACCAGATACCGATAATATTGCACTAGAGAATAATTTTTTTCCAAGATTATTTACACAAATGCGTTTAGATGTTGCAACTCAAAATATAGAAACAATAAGTGATTCTCCAGGTGTAATTGATACAATGCTTAGATTTGTAACAATTGGTGAAAATAATAAAAAGTATGAAATCGAAGGATGGTTTCCAGATAATAATGATGGTATAATTATAGATGATTTAACTTACGCTGGAACAGACGCCGCAGGAATTGCGAAAGATGTAGAAAATATTGTAAAATATTTAAATAAAACAAATAATACTGCATATAAAGAAAGACGTGAGTTTAACAAGAAAAGTAAACAGACAGTAAATTGGTCATTGTCTCCATTATTCGGATATTTAGATTATGATAAAATATCATATCAATTAAAATTTAAGTTAATAATTCATCGCACAGCAAATAATGAATTAATCTTTTTTGGTAAGACTGGAAAAAAAGCATATTTAAAAATTGATAGACTTGAATGGTGGATTAAGCATATTACTCCTAGTTTAGAGATTGAAACAGCTATTGCAACAAGATTAAATACTAACAAACCAATTCCTGTAAATTTTCTAAAGCGTACTGCTAGTTCAGTAACTTTTTCCGAACAAAGATTTAACTGGCATTTTACTAGAACTGCGAATACTCCAAGATATTTATTACTAACATTTCAAAGAAATAATTCTCCAAGTTTTGATAAGAACAACAATCTTTTTCATATTAATACAATTCGAAGTTTACAAGTTTCATTAAATCAAACCCGATATCCAATTGATCCATTAAGATTCGATGATACCAATAATCAATTTATGGAAGGATAAGATTCTTATAGAAATCTTTGTATAGAATTTGGAGTTGAACCACAATTAACTCCTGGTGATTGGAGACATTTATATCCTGTTTTCTGTTTCGATTTAAGTGCACAATCTGAAGATATTATCAAGACTGGTTGCGATGTAACAATTAATATTGAAAAGAAAGATCTCACAACTTCATTGATGGCTTATGGTTTATTGCTAGAAGATGTAAAATATTCTATTGAAATTCTTAATGGAAAGATGGCTAGGATCGGCTGAAGCCTCGAGGAGCTTCGCTCCGATAAGTTAATTAAATCCTTAGATTAATTTTTTTCAGTAATTAGTAATTAATATTTTTCGTAACTAGAATAGATTAAAAATTTTTGGTAACTTAAAATTTATTCATAACTAGAATAGATTAAAAACTTTTGGTAACTTAAAATTTTTTATTAAAAATGTCGCAAGCGAAAAGTAATAATAATAAAACTGTTGAATTAAAATTACGTAATATTGTTGACAAAAATACCTCTAAAACTATTACGATTAACAAAAAAAAGTATTACATAAGTAAACCAATGATAGAGAATATTCAATTACAAGAAGAAAAGAATGGCGGGATTCTCCCATTAATTCCCCTAATAATAGGTGGCATAGCAGCTGCAGGAAGTGTTGCAGGTGGGACAGCTGGTATTGTCCAAGCAGTAAATAAAAATAAATCAGAGAAGGCAGCATTAGAAGAACAAAAACGTCATAATAGGGAGTTAGAGAAAGTTGCTAGGGGAGAAGGAATAGTAGAGAATTTTATTGGTAAATTAAAATTAGTTGATGAAGGAAAACGAGTTCTTAAAAATATGCTCCACAATGTTGATGATTTAATTGAAATTAAAGAAACTAAAGATGGTTCTGGAATATATCTAAGTCCTAGTATGATTCGGTAATAACCTCAGGACCTTTGGTCCATAAGGTAAAACTTTTATTTTATCTTTTAAAATGAATTCTACAAATTCCGAAAATTTAATTAAATTAAAAATTGCTAATTTAGATTTATTGAATTATCTATTTAAAGTACATAAAACCTCAAATTGTCAGCATATTGGAGGTGACATACAAAAAGCATTAGAAAACTTTCCTGGATTTATTTGGAGTAAATATTCGAAAGAAAAACATCTTCCTGGTCATTCATATACCGGTCCAGGAACTCGATTAAATATAAGACTAGATGAGAATGATAATCCAAAACCAGGTGAAGAACCAATAAATAGAGTAGATGCCGCAGCTTACAGGCATGATTTAGCTTATCGAAATCATGATCTAAGTTCTCGACATGCAGCTGATAAGAAGATGATTCAAGAATTAGATAGTATTCAAAATCCTACATTTAGAGAAAAAATTGAAAGAATGTTTGTTAAGAAAGCTTTACAAGCTAAAATATTATTCGGACAGGGTTTAAATGAAACGACAGCAAAGCTGTCTGAGAGCAACGCTCGAACTTATGCCTCCGAAATCCACAAGGAATATAGAAGGCCTAAATATTTATTGAAAGTAAAAGTGTTTAATAAAGATGATATTTGGAGTGCTGATCTTATTCATATGCCGAATGAAAAAGATTATAAATACGCATTGACCGTTATAGATTTATATACACGATATGCTTGGGTAAAGCCTTTAAAAAATAAAAGTGGTCTATCAGTTAAATATGCGTTTGAAGAAATCTTTAAAGAAAGTAATAGAAAGCCAAAAAAATTGTTTGTTGATAAAGGATCGGAATTTTATAACAGAAATGTTCAGCCACTATTTGAACCTGTTTATTCAACTGAAAACGCTGGAAAGGCTGTAGTAATTGAGCGATTCAATCGGACGTTAAAAATAAATTATTCAAGAAATTTACTGAGCAAAGAAATCAGAAATGGTTAAAGATATTACCAGGAGTTGTAGAAGAGCACAATAATAAAGTTCATTCTGGTATTGAAGAAACCCCAAAGAATGCTTCTGACGATCCTGATTTGATACGAAAGAAAATATTCGAAAATAATTATTCGAATGAGAGTAATCCGAATTTGCAGAAACTTAAGCCGAAATTTAAGATTGGAGATAGAGTTAGAATATTTAAGTATAAGAATAAATTTGAAAAGGGCTTCGTCAGATACTGGACGAAAGAGATATTTGAAGTTTGTAAAATAAATCAAACTTATCCGATTACTTACGAAATCAAAGATTTAGATGATGAAGATATCAGAGGCTGATTTTATCAAAATGAATTACAACGAAGTGATTTTTAATTATCATTATCATTATTATTTGAACTAACGTTTCGGGAATGAAATTCCCTTGTTAGGCGTAGCCATAGAACCTACGGTTCGTTCAATTCTAACATAATATCAAGAAATGGTACTCCTTTTTGTAATTTAAATAAAACATAAAGACATAATTGACCACAGTAAGTAGTTCCCGGTTTTTGAATTTGAAATGTATTATAAGTTCCATTGCCAAGTAATTTTTTGACTTCATTTGTAGGTGGAAGTCCATAAGAGTCGAAATAGTAATTATCTCGATTTTTATTAAAGATACCTGCAGACCAATGTACTCCTTTTTCATCTGTTGTGTGAAGATTTGTTATGAAATTTGTAGTTATTGATGGAACTTTGTTCCGGGAACTGAAGGTTCCTGTTGGCTTATTTTTTAGGAATTGTAATTCGTCTCTCATTAGAACATGAAAATTCTTTATTCCCAATTGATTTGCAATTTTCTTTAGATCAAAATTTGTAGTTGTTTGTGTTCCATATAATTTTAAAAACTCATTTATGTTGTTCATTTTATAATAAAAAAATTTCTCAAGGGACGCCGGAGTAGGATTTGCTGGTTATATATTCCACGTCTTACAAATGTCTAAGTGGGTGTAGCAGCTGTTTGTTCTTTCATACATTGTTTCCTTTGAAATGTTTGAGTGGGAAGACACAGCTCTTTACACTGAAATGCCTTTTTTCATAAATGCGAGAAGCAGATGTTCTCTACAATTGAGTGATCATCTGAGTACAAAGCAGTAGCAACAACAGGAATTGTAAGAACGCCAGATGAAATGACAATTGTAAATACTCCTAAACTTATTGTTAAGAATATGCCAGTTCCTTCAAATATTTTTAGTCACATGATATATTTTAAAAACCTGAAAAACGTCTAAACTCATGAATTTAGTCATTTTTAAAAATACTAACTTTTATGATTTTCGGTGTCCTTGAACGGTCATGATTTGAGCAATGAAAAATGTCATAATCACAAATTTGAGATTCTTAACTTTTATGATTTTTTCGGTGTCCTGGAACGGTCATGATTTAAGCAATGAAAAATGTCATAATCACAAATTTGAGATTCTTAACTTTTATGATTTTTTCGGTGTCCTGGAACGGTCATGATTTTAAGGGCGGGAGTAAAATTGTAATTCTCAAATTTTGAGATTTTGAAAAATTTGAAAAATTGGGTATTTTTAAAAACGCCCAAATTTATGAATTTAGGTCTTCATAACCTGAAAAAGGGTTCAAATTCATGAATTTATGTCGTTTTTAAAAATGCCATTTTTTGAAAAAATGGTACTTTTTGAATGGACTAAATTCATGTATTTAGGTCTTAAAAACCTGAAAAAGGGTCTAAATTCATGAATTTAGTCCATTCAAAAAGTACCATTTTTTTGAATTTTATGGTGTCCTGGAACGGTCTTTTGCCCATTACTAGTAAATTGCTTTGCTTTAAATTTCAAATGTGCAAGACTTATTGACTAGCCCTCGTAGGTAGAGTGTCGACTCAAAAAAGTATCTGTATACAGTGAAAATTTTTATATCAACAGATTCAGCTTTTTGCGGAGATTACGTTCCCGTGATCCAAAAAATTATTTGAGCACTTTTGAAAAAAGTCAAAATTTGTCAGTTTATATACTACCGAGATGACTCTCCAATATAAGTAGTATGAAGCAAGTTGGACATCAAAAGGAATGAATATTTGCTAACAAGCATCCCAACTATGCGGAAGTGAAGCTGATTATCAAGGGAATTTCATGAATTGTGTTATAATGAAAGTCTTCATGAAAAAGTCGCGATGTTATCCGTGCTTTTTTGGCTGAAATTTCAAGTTTTTAATTCAATTTTCACCGGCATGATTTTATGATTCGATCACTAAATTCATGCTTCATTTCTGGAATCTGAATATTGATGTGGACCCATTCATATCTTTCAAAGCTGATTGAAATCGTTGTAATTGATTGCTATTTTGCTCTACCAGCAGGTTGCTTGTGATATGATCTCGGTTGAGAAGATTCTCCTGAGGTTCATGAAAGCAATAGCAGGTCATCGAGTTGCTAATTTAACAAACCTTAACTCTCCAGAGACGGAGGATCTGTGGAATACCATCATGTCCTTATACATTACTATCATGATCACTCAATTCCATGGTAATGTGTAACAAACTGCAAAAATTTGCATATCTCATATTTGGAAACAATTCCGACTGCATCTCCTTTGAGTTCATTCAATAAAATCGAAAGTATATACACATTAGGGATTTAATAAATGGGGAGTTACCACTCTACCTAATATACTTACCTAACTACCTAATATTAATATACAAAATTCCAATCAGTGCAAATGATCTTCTGGCAACAACGGTTGAACCACAGTGTAGTGGAATGCTTACATTCCAACGACATGTCGCAATGTTCTTCGTAAAGTCTCTCTTGGCATTTCGAGATCAGTGGAGGCTGCACGTACTGAGCTCGTGGGCTGCTTCTGGAAAAAATCGCGGATTTGCTCAGTTTGATCTTCATCAATGGACGTCCGACCTGTTCTTGGTAAGTCTTCTACACTTCCAGTAGACATGAATTTTTCATAAATTTGTTTGAGGGTCTTATCTGTTGGAGGCTTCTGATTATGAAGTCTTCTCCATTGCCACTGCACTAATGTTATTGAACAGTCATTCTTAATCATCAAAACAACTGCCTCTATTCGGTCTTCCAGCGAAAGCATTTTACTGACATCGAAATGAAAAATGGTTAGGCAAAATGAACGCACATGTTATAACTTCTACCGCAGTCGGGTGAAATCGATTAGGCTCTGTGATGAAAACCAGCACTGAGAGTCGCTCACAATCACAATGGTTGTACGCATGACAAAAAACAGCTCAGCGAATAACGAACAATATCAAGGCGTGGTGCGGTCCAATGCAGCACAATGCGGCATGACTGGCTCAAATGAAGAATGTATTATCTATATCGAAATTAGTATCGTACCTTTAGTTGGTGGTAATAAATAGAAACTTTCAAATGTGTTTTAAGTGATGTCAGAGTGATAAGTTTTAAGTCAGAGTTCAGTACAAAGATTATTTTTGCAGATACAGCAAATCAAAATCCTGGAGGGACTTTTGGGTCACCCTGTAGTTATGTTTGAGATATATAAGTGAACATGGTAGCTCGAAAGTTATCGTTTTATTGAAATGATGTTTATCAACTTAGTTCATGGAGTTTAGCTAGTTATGAGTCGTGTGAATATTAGACAAATAGCAACGAAGACATGCGGCATTAATATCACAGTAAATCGAGTCTACATAGATGAAATGATCTACATACCGCGCTATCCATAAGAGTGTGTATGACTGATATTATTAAAAAAAGTTATTTAACAGTAGTATGGAATACATATATATAATTATTTACTATGTGACTTAAAGCTCTACAAGCGAAACCCATACGAAGTTCTACGAATTTGTATAGAGCCTCGCATATAAAACATACCAACAACTCGCATTTCATTGTAAAACAGCCAATCATAGATAGAATTGTTCGTATCGCTACATACCAATCACATACGAAAAGAAGTGAACCCTCGTATGAAAAACATACCAGATATCTGTAAACATGCGAGAATCTCGTTTCAAATGTTAATTTCAAATTGCTTGTGAATTTGGTATATGTTTCCATTAATTTTCGTATCCAGCGATTTACAGTGTAATTCATTTTATGAAATCGAATCTGTATACACATTGGGGATTTAATGAATGCTGAGTTGCTACTCTAACTAATACACTGCACATGCATGCTTTCTCAATGCTGCAATGTGCATAAAGTTTCGATTTCAGTAAATGAACTTGAGTTGAGACCCACTATCACATGTAAGATATGCAAATTTTTCCATTTCTGGGGTGCACGAATTTGACTGATTATGATAGCAATAACATACAGAATGCTATTTAACAATTAATGTAATATGATGCTATTCACAAATCCTACATGCCATAGCAACCATAGAGTAAGTATATTAGGTTGAATGGTAACTCCCATTTATTAAATCTCCAATGTGTATACACTTTCGAATTTATTAAATGAACTCGTGGGTGATACAGATGGTAATTATTGCCAAACATGAGATATGCGAATTTTTGCAGTTTTGAAGAAATTGCCTGGGAATAGAGTGATCATGTTTGTAATGCAGAAGGAATAATAGTATTTTCCATATTCTCAGTGTCATGACAGCCTCGGAGATTTAATGTTTGTTAAATTAGCAATTCGATGAGCTCCTATTACTCTCATGCTCAACCTCAAGATTATTTTCTTAAGCGTGATCATGTCACAGGCAACCTGCCACTTGCAGAGCAAAATCACATAATCAAAGACAATGATTTCAATTAACTTTGAAAGATGTAAATGGTCCCACATCATTATTCAGATTCAAGAACTGAAACGAATTTAATGAATCATCAAATCATGCCGGTGAAAATTGAATTAAAAACTTGAAATTTCAGTCAAGAAAACACGAGAAAGATCGCGACTCTTTCATGAAAACTTCCATTAGTGCGTTCATTAGATTTCCTTGATAATCAGCTTAGTTTCTGCTAAGTTAGGATGCTTATTAGCAAATATTCATTCCTTTTGATATCCAACTTGCTTCATACTACTTACAACGGAGAGTCATCTCGGTAACATATAAATTAGCAAACTTTTGACTTTTTTGAAGCTGCTGAAATAATTTTTTGGACCACGGGAACGCAATCTCCGCAAAAAACTGGGCCTAAAAAATTTTTCACGGCATACAGATATTTTTTTTGAGTCGACACTCTACCTATATATCCCTACTCTATGATAACAACCTTGGAGACTTAACATGGCGGTTTAGCAATTCGATGGGTTACCATTACTTTAAAGCTGAGCCTCATTATTATGAGATTACTTTCCTTGTATCTGACAACATCAAAACATCAAAGAAAATGATCATAGTTAACTTTAAAAGATTAATTTCTGTCCAGATTCAAGAAATGACACCTTGTGAATTAGCAAATCAGGCCTGGGAGGATTTGTAAAATACTATTATTCCTTCTGTATTGCTATCATGAACAATCTATTTCGTTTAAATTTCTCCAAAAGTGAAAAATTTGCATATCTCACATGTGGTACTGGGTCTCACCTCCAGTTCATTTAATTAAATCGAAGCTGTACGCACATTGGGATTTGATTAATGCTGAGTTGTTTTTCTCTATCTAGTGTACTTACCTCATACCCCAATATGCATACATGCATTTTACAATGTCGCACTATATTTGAGATATCTAGCCATTCGCCCGTTTTTCACTTGGTGAACGAGAAGATGGATATTGACATAGGTCTGTATATTAATTATAATAATATTCATTAATCATCATGTGAATTTCTTTTGTTGTCGTGGGATTTGGAGACACTTATATGCTCTTAATTTTATTTGCAAAATAATAGTGTAAGACAGATAAGGTTTCGGAAACTGGAAACTTTGTTCGCATATCAATTTTGCACTCATTTTCTTGCTCAGATTTGAATGCAATTTATTTTGTTTTGTATCAGCTTCGCAAGGTGATCATCATCGAATGTTTTGATGTTGGGTTAAAGTAAGTCTTGAACCTCGATGACGTTCTCCTGTCATGCAAGAGCGTGCCACTAGCACATTTTCATAGATGCTCATGCTTGATTGAAACTTATATAGTCGATTAAAGCCAATTAAAGTCGAATAAGCCAATGAATTGACTCTGATTAGAAAGGCTGGTTTCAGCGTGCCTGAGAACTCACTATTGAGAAGAACTGATGGGTTACGAACTGACGAACACCTGCAACCAAGCGTGCAACTACACTGTAAACCGTAGACCGACAATCATCCTAGAAAATTACTGACAAAATCAACCGACGATTGTCACCTCCAATATCCTGCGATATCCGACGAATTTATAGCTTCTCCACCGACATCGAAACAGATGCTTTGTATGCAGATTAACTAAACAAAAACGGTTGAATATTGATTGATTTTTTCGATTAGTGATTGATTGACTTTTGGGCAATCTGTATGATTGTGTGGTAAAACCATGATTTATTTTGACATAATTTAATTAATTACCTACATGTTTAATAAAATTAAAGCTATAATTCATTGCTATTCATTTTGTCACTATTTGTCAGATATTGTAAGTGTTCAATGGCAATCATCCTACAAGAACTAACATTGACCGACAAAATAGATTTTGTAGGATAAATGTCTGTCAATTGTCAGTCAACGGTGTACAGTGTATAGTGATAGGAGAACGAAAACGCAGATCAACTTTTGCTTTCTAATTAAATTGTAAATTTATCTGTCTTGCTTGCGAAGGTGAAGTCAACGTAGGCGTATGCTGTCAATGAAAGTTCAAATGGTTCAGACCTACAATATCTCTTAGTGTAAAATTCTTCATATATGATCAAAATATTTTTGTAACTCAGATGATAAATTTTGACTATTGCAGAAACAGAAATCTGAACAGTATCAGCAGTAGAATTTATCGAAGTTCTTGATACAGGAATAATTATGAAGTGGAGTGACAAGTTAGATAATCATCTAAAGTTTGAACTCGAGTTGTCTTGATCAATTTGTATCAGAAGGTTTCAAATTCATAATTCCGCTTTACCTCTACTGCAAAATTCTATCTAATGAGATAGTTGACAATAAAGGCACTATCACTCCAGATGGAAGCTGGACCCTTAATTGCATTCAAATGTCAAAAATTATCAAGCAGTAATGAGGAACTCAACGGTGGATTGAACAATTTCTTGAATGACGCAATCATTGATCAAAGTCAGACGAGATTCATAACATGAAAGTCCACAATGGAAACTAAGAAACTAGGACTTCAAAATTGTAAGCATCTAGCATAAATCTGTGGATCCATCATCTCACATAATGGATGAAGGGCTGGTACCGGATCGTTTTTTCGGCCCGGGCTCGACACGGGCCGGATAGATTATTCATCAGGGCCCTGTTGACAAAGTATATCGTCTTGTGCACTTCACCATCCGTAATGAAAATATAGGTTTCGTTAGTTGAGTATAGTAATCGCATTAAGAATCAATTCTAAAAATCTGAATTTTGATTACATGATTGTGTGCTGTAAAGCTTATGAACCTTCAATAGATAAATTGATTACTGTTGAGGAGTAAGATGAATTTTCAAGCATTCAATACTCAGTAAACTTTCTTTGCTGTAAGTATTGTGGATCGATTTTTGTCTATCACATTTTATTTATAACTCATTTCTTGCACCGATAGCTACCTATTCTTGCAAGTTTTTTAGGTCAATTAAAGCAGGGAAAGCGAAAACACTGATGACATGTATTTGAAAAAATGAAGTAATTAATTCATTAATCAAAATAAATATTTAATAGGCTCCTTTGACCAAAATTGCACAGAAATATCACTAGCCAATCGTCTATCGATTGCTGTCAAGCATCATCTCCACGTGATATACAGTTGACACATTTCAATTAAAAAAACAATTTGCAGCGTTAGAGGCGAAAAACAACAGCATTACATTTTTTTTAATTTCCTCATCTATTCAATGCATGCCTTAACTTATGGGCGGAAACTACTTACATGGAATTTGGCCGCATTACATGTAAATATCTGTCAATTATTCTCTTATGCAAACAAACTGGTCAAGAAAGCGCATCTGACCAATTAATACTCTTTTAGATGCAATGTCGACATTCAACTAAAGCCTACAGTGACTTTGACCAAAAAAGGGCACAATTGCAGCATGTGGTATACAATGTATTAGTTGATGGCAGCCGACGGGAAGTTGTTCGATTTCATTGTGAATTTCACACACACCAGTTTGTGTAGTCTCACCAAGAATAAGTTTGCTGCTAAAAATATTTTCATTTCATAAAAATTAATGCACTAAAATACAAAAAATAATAAAAAACATACATTTAGTAAAAAGTGTAAATATTTTTAGCAGCAAACTTATTCGTGGGGAGACGACACAAACTGGCGTGAAATTCACAATGAAATATACAATGTATTACTATAATCAGTTTTCTAGTATCAATTGAATAGCTGCTGCCAAAGGGACAGAAACAACTTCTTTAATTTCCAGAGCCTTAGCCTTTTTCAAACCCTCTGAGACCTGAGGGAGGGGGCGTCCAGTGGACCTCTTTTGCAAATTCTTAGTTTACCTGCTTAAATCGATATCAAAACGTTAGGAAAGTTGGTTTTAAGCAAACCAATGATGCTTGCGTGCAGCAGGTCGAAATAACTAATTCTTTGAGTGTCTTTCAGTTTTGTGGAACAGCACATACGAAAACATGGTGTTTCTATAAGTCAGCAACATTTATCATAGTGTCAGTTGTACTAGGAGGCCGCTTTGCGATGTTTGCTGTCACCATAAAACCTGAAATAGTTGATTTTTATGAAATTGATTAATTCCATGCAGCATAACCCTTAAATTTGTCCATTTTTTCAAATTTATCTATGCCTATCAGAAATAGACCTAAAATGAGCCACAATTGTTGCACTTTCAGACCCTCAAAGCTGCTGTGGAGATATGAGACTCATCAGTTACTGCTGTGAAAGCTTTCTCATCAGTCTGCTATTAACTTTCGATTTTGTTACACGCCTGCTTTAATCGATATATCACACAATTATGCAACCAAATGATAAATTTGTTCACCTTTTGAGAAGAGTGATTGTTGGCAAAGAATATTAAATGATGCATGATGGCATCAACTTCAATACATTTACACTATAAGATGCGTGTAAATGCAAGAATGTACATAAATAAATAGCTTCCAGTGACTGAACATAAAGTGCAAATTATTTTATACGGCAAAATGATTTTATGCAAGGAGACGACTTTGTCGCCAACTTCATTATCTTGATTCATGAATTGCCTAACTGAGGAAATCCATTCAAATATTGATGCTTTCTACTTGCTGAACATTGATTAAATGCAGTATTTGATTATGCCAATGATATTCTTTTGATGTGTAAAAATTATTATGCACATATTTACAGTGTAAATTGGTAGCGCATGATAAGTAAATGCAATGGCAAGAAAATAAGAATCAAATGCCAAAACAATCGTTTCCTGCGCACATTATGTCCTCTTTCATTGAATAAAATTGATAAACTCTAGTATAGACCTACACTGTAAACTGTGCACCGTTAAAACAGATAAAATAACCGTTAAACTTCACAGAAAAGCTTTACAGAAAATATCCGTAAATATCTGTTAAAATGTGACGTCACAACATGATAAGTGATGACTTGACAGCTAGAATCCGCTCATATCAGATAAAACAAATGTCTGATTGTCCGGATATTTACAGTTCAGATTGCAAAAAACCGTGAAACTAATTTTGGCCGTTAATTTTAACGGATATTTACGGTTTACAGTGTACATTCATTATTGCTAAAAATTGAATAGAGCTCGTTTGAACCAGCGAAACTGCAGCAGTTAAAATTTCATTTGACAAGTCAACATGATCTAAAATCCACTATTCAATACGATGAAAACTTTGCTTTCGAAACAAGTTATTGGAGATTAATTTTTAATGCAGTCTCAGTTCCATAATTATGGAACTGAACTTCGACAGAAAAATGATGTTCGAATTTGGTCTTCTGCCTCCAAATTTTTTCACAAAATGTGAAGCTCTTGACTAAAGAAATGCCTGAAAAAAGGTTTCCAGATTTAAATTTTTCCAAATCAAGATATACTATGCAATACTCCTATCGGGATATCTTACAGACATGCGGTGTACAATCCTATGCGAAGGTTTCAGTATCGACTTCGCTCCCTGCGGAACTTCCGTATAACTGGCTCCCGGATTGCCAGGGCTCCATCCAGGACTTCGTATAAATTAAGTCGTTGGATCATTTCGCATAATAAGTGCATCAACCATCATGACCGCAATTTTGTCATCCCAGTGCATAGCCATTGCCAGTACCACACTTTAGCGAGCACCACTTTACTAGTGCAAACTGATTCAAAACGATGGCACATGCAGGAACTTACTCAGTTGGCAAAAGGAAATTCTTAATGACTAACTGAGATAGGAAAAATTGTCGTTCATCGATTGCAGGCTGCTATGAATTCCTTCAAAATGCTGCGATCACCACGATTCCTTCAGATTCGAAAAGTTCAATTAATTGCAGATCGATAGACAATTACAGCATGTGGTGCATCACTATAATCAGTTTTCTACAATCATTTGAATTGGTGCATTGCCAAGGGGACCAAACTCTAAAGCTGATTTAAAAGCCAGGTATTTAAACATGATTTTACAACCACAGATTTTATGCATTGTTTTATGACATTGCTTTCAAAGATGGTTTTAGACCACACTTTTGAAAATGAGTGTCAATATACATTATAATTAAACAAGCTTGTAAAAAATTGTTTTAAACATGCTTTTCATTACCGTGGCTATTAGACGTGTGAGAAGTTAGCGGAGCTACCCAGCGGAACCATTATTTATTGCAGCGAGCTTCTATTCGAAGCTACGTCTACTGCATCAATTTCAGCCTCCTGATCACGAATCTGGGCTCAGATTCCACGATTTTGCAGTCGTTCTCGAGAAATTCAAATTTATAGTTAAAAGTGGTTCCGTTGTAAAGTTGGCGGAACCAACTTCCTAGTTTCGCTGATGGGCTCAGTAAATCAGCTTTGTATTGTCACTACCTGATCTACCTGATCCTGTTGCGCTGATCACAAATATGTGCATCATTTTTCACAGCAATGCAGGTAAAATAGAATAGAAAGGATTAAAAGCGGTAATATCGCAACATTTTCATGTACGTGTGTGAAGTTAGAACTGCTCAACCATTTTTTTATTACAGCGTGATTATATTCGAATCATTTTTAACTTTATCAATTTCAGCCTCCTTATCACGAATATGGGCTCAGATTCCACAAATTAGCAGTTGTTATTGAGAAATTTAAAGATAAAAGTGGTTCCGCTAGCTTCACACGCGTGGATATTAGCATGTTTTCAAACAGTAATTTTATGTAGGCTTTTAAATGCGCTATGTTTTGCCTGGAAGAAGATTCCACGTCTCCGTCCATGGTAGTGGGAAAATACACGTGCTGGTTTGACGCACCTGCGCCCGTAACCTGCAAATAGCAAACGTTTTTTAGAGCGCTTGTTCTAGATTGATAAACTGTGAAATGAATAAACACTCATAACTTTGGACTACTCTTATTGGCATGCTGTCCTACGTTCAATATCACATGCAATTACAGAACAAAACACATGAACATGGTGATTTCTTGGAAAGGTCAAAGATACATTCTGTCTGAAAAATATGCTCCCACTTATCTCATGAGTTTCTTGGAATGCCTCCTTATTGCAGTTGCTGCTCTTTACAATTCCCTCGATATCATTAGCAGATGTTTCAATAAGGACATGACATGCGGAGCATCAAAGGAAGAAAAACAACCACTTAGCTTATGAGAGATGATTCACTAATTAATTTTCCAAGCAGTTCACATATTTCTGTAAGGCGCTATGATATATCATTGCTCAGATAAAAATGACAATTTATTGACGATAAGGAATGAAAATGAAATCAATCCCTAACATACCTCATTGCGCGAAACATGCAAATTATGAGAGATGTTTTTAGAAAGATGAAATTTGTCGTTATCAGGTTGTGACAAGTACATGTCTATTAAGCATAAAATATAATATATTTCCAATTAATATGATAAATTATGTATTATATAACTATCTCTATGTAAGAGACATACGTTGAGAATCTACGAGTCGTAGCAAAGAGGAGATGAGTCAATTGTATAAGCGCACATCACCGCCATGGAGGTAATTATCTGATATATCCAACGATACCCAATTACATCAATTGTGACAAAGACAGCGATTTTGATAATTTTCAGGTATCTATCTCTCACCGGAGATTTTGGATATCAATAACCATAATGGGAAGAGATATGGTCCCATCACTGATCCCTGGGGAACACCTGATTGAACAGGAAAAGCAACACCTGTGACACCATTTACTGAAACATATTGATATCTGTCCGTTCGCCTTGACATGGAATAGAAAAAACGCAGAGCCATTTCGAGGCGTAGTAGCACTTACAGGTAGAATAGCACAGCATCTACTACTGCCAAGGAATTTTTCTGATTCGTCTGTTCTATGCCCAGTAGATCTGGCACTCTGTAATTTTTATCATGGATATTATATGGACTACTGATGCACAGGGAACTTTTAAGCAAATCGAACTGCAATTTCAAACATCATTTTGTGTAAATAGTCAAACCATTCAATTTGGAATTAGCAGAAGTCATGACATGCCTGATAGAAGTTTGAGAGTTGAGAGAAGAATTTTGTTTGTATTAGTTTTACTGCTACAGGTACTTCGATTTTGTGTTCAGAGTTATCTTGCAGCATGTGAAATATGACACAAAATATAATTTCAGGCATCAGTGGTCTATTGGTTGAATGCAAGGTTGGGCAAAAACTTTAATCCGGTACAGCCAATACAAGTTTTGGGCCAAAACTTGGTCGAAACACAAAACCTAAGGCCAAGTTTCAATAAAAGAGTAGAATCAAGTAAGCGAAGAAATGGGCACCCCCATCCATTGGGACAAAAGCTGAGGAATCAGAAGAACAATCAAGTAAACGAAGTGGATTCTTTGTATTGTGTGCTGACATAAAGATTCTTCAATATGCAAAAAAACTCCTATTGAGCCAAGGAGAAGTGCGGTATTAGTGGGAAACTATTTTTTATTGCAATAACTGTAATATAGCCTAGTATATGTCATAGAGTAGCAATATATAGGTAGAGTATCAATGTAGTAGAGTATAAATGTCGACTCAAAAAAGTATCTGCATGCAGTGAGAATTATTATATGAAAAGATCCAGTTTATTGCGGATATTACGTTTCTGCGGTCCAAAAAATTATTTCAGAAGTTTTGAGAAAGCTAATTTTTTTCCAACTCAAATACTACCAAAATGACACCCCGTTATAAGTAGTATAAAGCAAGTTGGATATCAAAAGGAATGAATATTCGTAAACAAGCATCGCAACTAAGCGGAAATTATGCCGATGATCAAGGAAATCTAATGAACGGTATTATAATGGAAGTCTTCATGAACAAGTCGAGATCTTATTGTGCTGTCATGGCTGAAATTTCATATTTTTAATTCAATTTTCATCGTCATGAATTCATGATTCACTAAATTTATGTTTCACTTCTTGAATATGAATGGTGATGTGGACCCATCTATATCTTTCAAAGGTAATTGAAATTATTGTCTTTGATTCTGTTATTTTGCTCTACCAGTGGCAGGTTGCTTACGATATGATCGCACTTAAGAAGATTCTCTTGAGGTCTTCCTGATAATGAAGATCACTGATAATTTTACAAACATCACCTCTCCAAGGCTGTCATGACACGGAGGATCTGTAAAATACTATCATGATCAGACAATTCCGCTGTAATTTCTGCAAAACTGCAAAAATGTGCATATCTCACATTTGGAAACAATTCTGACTGTACTTGAGTTCATTTAATAAAATCGAAAGTGTATACACATTGGGGATTTAATAAATGGGAGTTACCACTCTACCTAATATACTTACTCTATGGTACATGTATTGAGTAATAAAGCTTTCCTTTAATAATTTAACCTACATTGATGGACTGTCTAATTGAAGATCTTTGATTTATATGATTTATTGTCAAGTCTAGA
Source organism: Prostheceraeus crozeri (assembly GCA_907163375.1). NCBI lineage: Eukaryota > Metazoa > Platyhelminthes > Polycladida > Euryleptidae > Prostheceraeus > Prostheceraeus crozeri. The sequence goes on from CAJQUW010000740.1 coordinate 100,020, forward strand.
ATGAAATAGCCATTATCACAAGTATTTCATTTTTGAGACATTATCTGAATTGAGTGGAATTTTGATAAAAAATCAGAGATTTATGCTCTTATCATGAAGTTCTCCGAAGAACTTTTGTAGCTTGATTTGTATACATGCAGCAAAAATAGAAGACCCAAGTTATGTGTCACCTACCTATGGTCGACCCAAAACCCATGGTCTAACCTTGTTGAATGGAGTAGCTGAGTAGCGATTCAATGTCTGGTGATGAGGATAGGCGTCAAAGTTTTCATTTCTTTGTGCTAGAGTCGTGAATTTCTTCATTCACAAGTTCTGATATTTAGAATTCTCATGTCATTTAGAATTTTGTCATGGTTTGTACTGTTGCCTATTTGCTTTAATGCATTGTGTGTCAGCGGATGGCATGGGTAGGGGACCTTGATGTAAAGAAGCATAGTTTAGTTTTCAGATTGCTCTCTACAGTATTAATCCAACAATATAAGTAAAAAACTTGTCTTTTACGAAAATCAACAACCTAATCAGGGGTGCATTTAAAAAGTTAGTTTTTAATTTCCAGTCTTTCATCTGTTCACTTCTGTTAAAGATTTTTTGAAGGTTTCTGAAAACTAGGAAACTTAAAGCGATGAAATTTCACAATTTCACATACATGAAGCAAACAATGCCTATGCGATTTTCAATGGAAATTTCATCAAGCAATTAATGGAAATGAAGGATGTCAATTTCCGGTCAAAATGCAGGTTGTCAATTTCTGCACTTTACAATGTGTGTGCGTGTGGGTGGCCACCCTAGCTGCGCCATTGCTCCCACGCAGAAAAAATTCACTCTTATTGAATACGCTTATTAAATTGATGGTCACTGTTTGACTTTCATAAAAGGGAGCTAATTAAGCAATCCAAGTATTTAGATGAAGAATTTTTAACGATTCATATGGAGAATTATGGTACGCAAATGACCTATCACATTTATCTTTGTCACCTTCTAATGTTTATATAATTTTCTGATAGCGTGTATGTAAACAATTCTATTTTCAAGATATTCCATTCAATCAAACAAATGATTTGCAGTTACCCATCAAGGGAAAGGCCAACAAGACAATTATCAATCAATCAATGTCCAAATAACCTTTGCTAATCATCAGATGTTTCCTGAGAATTGAGTTCATATGCATGAGTACCTAACGTAAGGTGAATTACAGCTGTTCAAAGTTCGGTGTGAAGAGCAGGCTATAGCTTGACGAGTGGTTTGTTAATATATTTAGCAAAAGACAAAATGCTGATCGATTGCAGCATAACGGAATCACGATTAAGTTGGAAGAAATTGTCCATCTACAGCTGACTCTTTGAATACTAAAAGCGTCAAGTTTTTGCAAGCATATGAATAGCGTCTGAAAAAAGGTGAACAGCTTTCGACGAATGCAATTATGATGTGTTATCCTCAATATATATATATATATATATATATATATATATAAAATGAAGATAAAATGGTTTCCGAATATATACACGTATATATAAAAAATGAAGATAAAATGGTTTCCGAATATGAATACACAACTCAGGAAAAACCAAGATCTAATTTCCCGACCGGTTTCACCTCTTAGAGGCTAGTCATGGGAATGAACTAAATGGATATATTTTCAAATTATACATAGTTTGATAGCAAAAAACAGATTTGATGCACTCCCTAATTTATTGGCAAGTTTAAGTAAAAGGTTAAAAAAAAATTTACACACCCGACGTTTCGTATCACAGATACATAATCATGGGTAGAGAAATAGGACAATGCAATCATTTAAATACAAAGTCAAGCGTTAAAGACTGTTCATCTCTTGTTTTCGATTCAACTTAGGACAATAGCGATCAATGCAGTTAGCTTCAGAGATACGAGTGCGAACAGGGTCAGATTGACGATCTAGAAATTCAATATCAAAGTCATCAATACTTAACAGACAGTTAGGATGATCATTCATGATGTGGTCCGACAGCGCACTTTTGTTATCAAGATTAACGATACTTCTGCGATGCTCATGAAAACGAAAAGAAAAAGGGCGGTTGGTAGAACCAACATAAGCCTTTTGGCATAAATTACACCTAAAACAGTAAAGAATATAGCGCATATTACAAGACTGGTATTTAGGTAATTTCCCACAAATTTTACAAGAGCAAGTATCCTTAACAAGCTCGGGAGAAAAACAAGAACTTAAACAGCTTCCAGGTTTGCTAACAACATTGACTGGTAAATCGTACTTTTTAGTTAGTCTATTTAATTTACGAGAACAACTATCACTTATAAAATCCATTTTGAGATAGGCAACGGAGTTATTATGTTCATTCTTCTTAACATTTGGGACATTGACTTGTTTGACATTAGTTTTAAAACCGTTATTTAGAAATCTGTTATGTAAAATATTTAGAGATTTATCAAAATTTTGAGAGTTGGAGGAACGAATTTTCATCTGCTTAATACTATTATGAATAAAGTTAGTTTTTACTACGGAAGGTACCCAGCTATCAGCTTTTAAGGTGATTCCTGAATGACAGTCCTTAGAATACCAAGAATAATGGACAGTGTCAGTAACCGAAATGCTAACGTCCAGGAAATTTAAAATCTTGTTATTAGGAACTTCTAAAGTGAATTTTATTTGTTCATTCACAGAATTAAAATTATCCAAAACTATTGAGAAATTAGGACTATCGATAGAAAAAGGCCCGAAAATTATGTCATCAATATACCGATAGTATACAGGAGGACATATGTAGTGATCATCGCGTAGGCGCTGCAAAGCTAATGTTTCTATGTGATGCATAAAAATAATAGCGAAAGGAGGGGCAAAATGTGCACCCATCGGGCAGCCTTGGGTTTGTAAGTAGATCTTATTGTTGTATGTCACTTCATAATTAAAACAGACAAAATTCAGGAATACTGAAAGATCGTCAGTATTGAAACCATAATTATTCACTTTATGCCAGTGGGTTTTAGCAAAATCTAAGACGATTTGAATACCATCTACCAAGGGAATATTATTATAGAGATTACGCACATCAAGAGAAGCAAAGGTTATATTCTCACTACGAGAGTACGTGAGTTTATTTAAACTATCTAATAATTCAACAGTGTTTTTTATGTTAGATGGGACAAAAGCCACGAGTTTGCCTAAAAGATGGATTAGAAGCCAATCAATTCTTTCCGTTGGAGTGCCTATAGAAGATGCAATATGTCTCAAAGGGAATTTGTTATCAATTTTATCCTTATGATCTTTAATATTACAATAAAACTTAGCCGGTCTACTGTTGCAAGCAATTAATTTAGTTACATTAATAGCACTTTTATCCTTGCAGTGATAACGGATAATCTTATTAGCTTCTTTTTCAATTTTGTTACAATTAGATTTAAGCAAAGGTTTATACATGGTTTCTTCTGATAAAAAACTTTCAACTTGAGAGTTGAAGCGATCGGCATTTGTAATGATCAGACGATTGCTTTTATCAGAGGGGATGACTAACAGATTATGGTAATCCAAAAACGATTTAGTTTTTTGAAATAAGGTATTAATTGATTTAAAGCGAGGATTATTACGAGCAAAGTTAGCTTCATTTCTAACAATACACTTGGCCTCATATTGAAAAAGTTTTAGTTTAGTCTCTAACTCCGGATTCATTCTATCCGGAAGTTTGACATGATTTTTCTTAAATGGGATCCATAAACTATCATCATTAGAGACAGAATTATCGAAAGTGTAGTGCCATCTTAAAGAGTAAGCTAAACAGTCAATCGAAAGCTCATTGTCTTTCAAAGATTTTTTATTCATACGGTTAGGTAAACGATACTTAGGACCGTTGGACAAGAAGTCCACAATGTCGTTGGGAATACTGATATCAGTATCATTGGTAATATGTGAATTTTGAACTATAGTATTAGTAGACGAACAGTCTTTAAGTTTGAACCAAAAATCATCAACAAATTTGAAACAGAAATTGGGGGCGTAAGTTGATAGATACCTATCAAACTTAACTGGGTAGTGTCTGTTAGTTAGTGTTAACCACTTACATGAATGTCTTGAATAAATCACTTCCTGTTCCTTTCTGGCTGCCATATCGATGTACTCCAGCATCTTCTATAGGCACTCCAACGGAAAGAATTGATTGGCTTCTAAGCCATCTTTTAGGCAAACTCGTGGCTTTTGTCCCATCTAACATAAAAAACACTGTTGAATTATTAGATAGTTTAAATAAACTCACGTACTCTCGTAGTGAGAATATAACCTTTGCTTCTCTTGATGTGCGTAATCTCTATAATAATATTCCCTTGGTAGATGGTATTCAAATCGTCTTAGATTTTGCTAAAACCCACTGGCATAAAGTGAATAATTATGGTTTCAATACTGACGATCTTTCAGTATTCCTGAATTTTGTCTGTTTTAATTATGAAGTGACATACAACAATAAGATCTACTTACAAACCCAAGGCTGCCCGATGGGTGCACATTTTGCCCCTCCTTTCGCTATTATTTTTATGCATCACATAGAAACATTAGCTTTGCAGCGCCTACGCGATGATCACTACATATGTCCTCCTGTATACTATCGGTATATTGATGACATAATTTTCGGGCCTTTTTCTATCGATAGTCCTAATTTCTCAATAGTTTTGGATAATTTTAATTCTGTGAATGAACAAATAAAATTCACTTTAGAAGTTCCTAATAACAAGATTTTAAATTTCCTGGACGTTAGCATTTCGGTTACTGACACTGTCCATTATTCTTGGTATTCTAAGGACTGTCATTCAGGAATCACCTTAAAAGCTGATAGCTGGGTACCTTCCGTAGTAAAAACTAACTTTATTCATAATAGTATTAAGCAGATGAAAATTCGTTCCTCCAACTCTCAAAATTTTGATAAATCTCTAAATATTTTACATAACAGATTTCTAAATAACGGTTTTAAAACTAATGTCAAACAAGTCAATGTCCCAAATGTTAAGAAGAATGAACATAATAACTCCGTTGCCTATCTCAAAATGGATTTTATAAGTGATAGTTGTTCTCGTAAATTAAATAGACTAACTAAAAAGTACGATTTACCAGTCAATGTTGTTAGCAAACCTGGAAGCTGTTTAAGTTCTTGTTTTTCTCCCGAGCTTGTTAAGGATACTTGCTCTTGTAAAATTTGTGGGAAATTACCTAAATACCAGTCTTGTAATATGCGCTATATTCTTTACTGTTTTAGGTGTAATTTATGCCAAAAGGCTTATGTTGGTTCTACCAACCGCCCTTTTTCTTTTCGTTTTCATGAGCATCGCAGAAGTATCGTTAATCTTGATAACAAAAGTGCGCTGTCGGACTACATCATGAATGATCATCCTAACTGTCTGTTAAGTATTGATGACTTTGATATTGAATTTCTAGATCGTCAATCTGACCCTGTTCGCACTCGTATCTCTGAAGCTAACTGCATTGATCGCTATTGTCCTAAGTTGAATCGAAAACAAGAGATGAACAGTCTTTAACGCTTGACTTTGTATTTAAATGATTGCATTGTCCTATTTCTCTACCCATGATTATGTATCTGTGATACGAAACGTCGGGTGTGTAAATTTTTTTTTAACCTTTTACTTAAACTTGCCAATAAATTAGGGAGTGCATCAAATCTGTTTTTTGCTATCAAACTATGAATAACCTCCCGTGTATGGCTATAAATCAAATTATACATAGTTTAATGCAAACTACAATCGGGGAATTGGCACATAGAAGTAGCATCTTCATGTAGTCATGATTTATTTAGCTTAGGCTGCAGCATAGATATGAGCATCTTCTCTTTGTTCTCCCGATCAATCCTTGTGGATGATGGTGACATCTTATAAATTGGTGCAGCTTCGAATTTATTATGTAAAGATGTAGTAGCTGCGCACATAGATATATGACGACTAACGTCCAAAATTGTATATTGAACTAATATATATAACTATATATATACTATATATTGGTAGATTGGTAGAAGTACTCAGTGGTGTTTTAATTCCACTGAGTAGGTGCCGCTCGCACCGCGCGTACGTCCCAGATCCGTTACTCGACAAACCAAAACCAAGACAAAGAAAAGTCGTTGTGTTGGAGGACCGGTTTCGATTCAAAATCTTTCTCAACTCCAATATGTACAAGGAACCAGAAAATGTACAAAGCATAGAGTTAAATAGGTCTAGCGATTATAGTTCAACAAACTGCGCAAATTCTTGCCAGAGCGATAAGAGCCACGAGTCTTTACATCTTCAATCAATTGATTACAAAGGCGTACAACTGGTCCACTGCATTCACTGTAAGGAAGCACCAAATTGATTACATTGTTGTAATCTGACGTCACGTTTAAACCATTAGGTACTATTGTCCGCAAACGTTTCATCCAAGATATCTCTTTTACCTTTCTTTTGTTATTGTTATCACAATGTTCGAGGGCCGTAAAGGAGAAGTCATTCAAAGTACACGACGAGTTAAAGTGCTGGGAAACAGAGGTAGAGAAGCTAGATCTTATACCGTTTACATGCTCAGAAATACGCTGACGAAGAGTCCTAGAAGTTTCCCCTACGTACTTTTTGTAACAATTTTTACACACAATTAAATAAATTATGCCAGTATTACAGCAATTCATTCGATGCAAAATCGAATATGTACAGTTGTCAATCTTAACAGAGTGAGTATAAAAACCGTATATAGAAATCCTACACGTGTCACAAGGAAGAAAACCAATGGACCAGTTGGACTGAGTTTGACAGGTAAGTTTTAATACTTTCCTTACAGCAGAACGAATCATGGTGCGCGAGTATCCCTGCCGACGCCAGTGAGGTTGAACAATACGTTTCGTGGCTTTAAAATCATTGTAAGTTGAACTACGAGTACACCAACGATAAATCTGACTGTACACAATACTATTAAATATATGAGAAGGGTGATATGACTCTGGTGACAAAATACGGAAAGAATCCGTCGGCTTAAATCCGATACGATGAAAAAGTCTATCACCTGATATGTACAATTCTAGATCTAAAAATCGAATACTGGTTGTAGAAAAATTAAGAGTTACATTAATGGTCGGGTAAAGATTATTTACATATGTACAAAAGTCTAGCAATTCACTTTCTCCATGTGTCCAGATACCAAAAACGTCATCTATGTATCTGATCCATAGACTTGGAGAGAGCGGACGGTCAAGGATGCGTTCCTCCCAATCGCGTAAGAAAATGTTCGCGTAAGATGCTCCGAAAGCACTGCCCATTGCAACACCCTGAGTTTGTAGAAAGCGTTGATCACGAAATACAAAATCATTCGATGTTAGAAGTATACGGAGGATGGATAAAATACTCAAGTCAGGACGTTTAGCATCTTCATGACGGAGGAAAGCACGTCCAACTGCAGCTATTCCCTCATCAATTGGAATGTTCGTGTATAAAGAGGATATGTCCATCGTGAATAAAATACTGCTATCACTTATAAGTAAATCCTTCACAATCGTAGTAACATGCTGTGAGTCACGGACATAACTCGGTACACTTTTTGCCAATGGAGCCAAAAAATGCTCAACTAAAGAAGCGCAGCCGCGTGAAACACTACTAGTATCTGATACAATTGGTCTCCCAGGAGGCATCAATTCGGAAGGCCAAACAGTCTTGTGTAATTTAGGCAATAAATAGAAACGTCTTTCGGAAGCGTTATCATCGGGCGACAACGCCCGTGTCTCGCGCTGAGACAAAAAGCGTTTTTTATAAAGATATGATAAAAAATTCAATAGTCTTTTCTTAGTAACATCAGACAAAGAGTTCTCAATCGGCTGATACGAATTCCTATCTGACAGTTGCAGAAAGGCTTCTGCGTCGTAGGCAGTCTTAGAAAGGATCATCCACTTTCCACCTTTGTCCACCGGAGTGATCACAATTGTATCATCAGAAATTAATCTGTCAAGTTCTAATCCTTCACCAGAGTTCAGATTGTCATCTGGATAACATTTTTTACAACGACGTAGAAAAGTACGCACAGCGTTTTGAACAATATAACATTTGCGTAATACTGATGGAGGTACAATACTATCTTCAGGGTGCATACTAGAATTCACAGAAAAACGAGAAGTAGAACTTTTGTTACAGCCAAAGACTGATCTCCATTTATATTTACGAAGATAGTCATTGACGCCTTTAAGAATATCGCGGTGACAGCATCCCGTTGGAGTCGGAATGAACTTTGGAGAATGACTCAAAACGGAAATGGTAGTCTCGGTACAGATGAAATTACAGTCCGTGATGCAAACTGAACCTAAATTTCTCATAATACTACTGCTAGTTTCAATGCTAGAACATATTATAAAAAAGGCTTCAACACCTCAAAAACACGCTCCCTGCTTGGGATACTCCAAACTATGCCTGAAGCAGTAAAAGGCACAGGAGGATTAATAATTTGACATGCGGCCGGAGTGCGGTTTTTAATTAGATTATTTAATTCTTTTATATTCTTCTTTTCATCATTCGAGTAACTACATGGAACGCCACAAAGCAGAACAAAAATATACGCGTTCGGAAACGATTTCCTAGCGGTATAAATAACACTCCTAAAATTCGTGAAATTTGTAGATGGGAGATTACCCCCATCAAGGAGGGAGAGGCACAAAATAAACCTTTTCACCCCGAGATGAGATCCACATCTGTGGATGACTTGCTTCATGATGCTGAGACGTCCACCAGATTCCGCCAAGACGAATGTATTGTCTGCGCGTAAATCTTTGACATTGTCATCACCGAAGACAATGGCCTTATTGGAGAAATTGATGGAATTCACAGCCGCAGTAACACGGGACCTAGGAGGACGTTCAGGAACGAAGGAACCAAATAAGTTCGCCTGTGAGTAGGAAGCAGCAGTTGTGTTGAAAATTTTCGAAAAGGAATTATCAAGATCAGCGTCTAGAGTCTGCTCGCTTGCCACATCCATAGCAGTCCGCTCGCTTGCCACATCCACAGTAGTCCGCTCGCTTGCCACATCCACAGCTGTCCGCTCGCTTGCCACATCAACAGTAGTCCGCTCGCTTGCCACATCCACATCAGTCCGCTCGCTTGCCACATCCACATTAGTCCGCTCGCTTACCACATCCACATTAGTCCGCTTGCTTGCCAAATCCACATTAGTCCGCTCGCTTGCCACATCCACATTAGTCCGCTCGCTTGCCACATCCACAGTAGTCCGCTCGCTTGCCACATCCACAGTAGTCCGCTCGCTTGCCATATCCACAGCAGTCCGCTCGCTTGCCACATCCACAGTTGTCCCAGTTGTCCGCTCGCTTGCCACATCCATATTAGTCCGCTCGCTTGCCACATGCACATTAGTCCGCTCGCTTGTCACATCCACAGTTGTCCGCTCGCTTGCCACATCCACATTAGTCCGCTCGCTTGCCACATCCACAGTTGTCCATTCGCTTGCCACATCCCCAGTAGTCCGTTCGCTTGCCACATCCACAGTAGTCCGCTCGCTTGCCACATCCACAGTAGTCCGCTCGCTTGCCATATCCACAGTTGTCCGCTCGCTTGCCACATCCACATTAGTCCGCTCGCTTGCCACATCCACATTAGTCCGCTCGCTTGTCACATCCACAGTTGTCCGCTCGTTTGCCACATCCACAGTTGTCCGCTCGCTAACGTCCAAAATTGTATATTGAACTAATATATATATATATATATATAACTATATATATACTATATATTGTATATATAGTATATATTGTGATATCCTCTATATATATATATATATATATATATATATATATATATATATATATATATTATATATATATATATATATATATTAAAAAAATGAAGATAAAATGGTTTCCGAATATGAATACACAACTCAGGAAAAACCAAGATCTAATTTCCCGACCGGTTTCACCTCTTAGAGGCTAGTCATGGGAATGAACTAAATGGATATATTTTCAAATTATACATAGTTTAATGCAAACTACAATCGGGGAATTGGCACATAGAAGTAGCATCTTCATGTAGTCATGATTTATTTAGCTTAGGCTGCAGCATAGATATGAGCATCTTCTCTTTGTTCTCCCGATCAATCCTTGTGGATGATGGTGACATCTTATAAATTGGTGTAGCTTCGAATTTATTATGTAAAGATGTAGTAGCTGCGCACATAGATATATGACGACTAACGTCCAAAATTGTATATTGAGGTCTAAACATCTGTTGTCTATGAAACGTAAGTCTTTTCCTAAAACTACCTCCAGTATGCCCTATGTAATAATCTTGACAATTCTTACATCGAATAACATATATCACATTACTGGAGTAGCAGTTCAGATTGGAATTAATAGTAAAACATTTACTTACACCATTGACATCAAATACTATTGTTTTGCCTACTATCATCGTTTCACAACATGCACATCTGGGTTCACCACACCTACTGACACCATTTATAGTTTTCCTATTGTTCTGACAAAGAGATCTAAGAAGAGATTTCGGCTGCTTGAACACACGCATTATTTTCTTGTCCTTGAATGACTCAATTAAGCTCAAACTACCGCTCACAGGAAGAATCACTTCTTGGAATATGTTGGGATTGTTCTTGTTATGAGTTGTAATAAAAGGGATCACAGAGTTTACGTTTGACTTTGACTCATTTAGTCTGTTACAATTTGTTGTTTGACTCTGCTGGGCCCTAAGAAAAGCGTTATTGATAAGAGATTCGGGATAATTTAGTTTCAGTAATTTATCTTTTAATTCTAACAGTCTAATTTCCTTTTTATTTTCTTGAGAAACAATTTTGACAATTCTATTCGCTAGAGTATATGGAACGTTATTTAATGTGTGCGTAGGGTGAGCCGAGTTATATATAGTTAATATATATATATATAACTCTATATATATATATATATATATATATATATATATATATATATATATATATATATATATATATATATATATATATATAATATATATATATATATATATTATATATATATATATATATATATATATATATATATATATATATATATATATATATATATATATATATATATATATATATATTATATATATATATATATATATATTAGTTATATATATTAGTTCAATATACAATTTTGGACGTTAGTCGTCATATATCTATGTGCGCAGCTACTACATCTTTACATAATAAATTCGAAGCTGCACCAATTTATAAGATGTCACCATCATCCACAAGGATTGATCGGGAGAACAAAGAGAAGATGCTCATATCTATGCTGCAGCCTAAGCTAAATAAATCATGACTACATGAAGATGCTACTTCTATGTGCCAATTCCACGATTGTAGTTTGCTATCAAACTATGTATAATTTGAAAATATATCCATTTAGTTCATTCCCATGACTAGCCTCTAAGAGGTGAAACCGGTCGGGAAATTAGATCTTGGTTTTTCCTGAGTTGTGTATTCATATTCGGAAACCATTTTATCTTCATTTTATATATATATATATATATATATATATATATATATATCAAGGTTGGGCAAAAACTTGCATTAGGCATACCCAACACAAGTTTTGAGCCAAAACTTGGAGTCAAAACATAAAAACCAAGCCTAAGTTTAAATAAATGAATGAAATCAAGTAAACAACGTGCATTTTTTTCTCGATCTTTTTGACCGTGTCGTGTCTTAATTCGATTTGTATTCTGTGCTGACATAAAGGTTCTTCTATGGGCTAAAATTCCTATTGGGTCCATTAGAAGTGTGGTATTAGTGGGAAACGATTTATTATTGCAATAGTTGAATTAGTAGCCTAAGTACATGTATTGCATCATAAAGTTTTATTTTAATTTAATCTGCACTTAGTTGTGACTGACTTACACATTGCTCTTAGCAAAGCAATTGTTATCATTTTATCATTCAGAAATATAAACAAACTTGATAGATATCATAGCTGCGCAGTAGGTGCATGGCTAAACATATTTAGAATGCGAAATCGGAGTGAATTTATTTTTGGATAAATGCATGCTCTTTAGACTTTATGACTATTAGACTTTAGAACTTTATGCTCTTATCCTGTAGCTCTCCTAAGTTTCAAATCAAAATATTAGTTTTTATAACTTGATTTGTATATATTCAGCATTAATAGAAAACCCAAGTTTTGTACCACTTACCCAAGGTCGACCCAAAACACAAGGTCCAACTTTGCATATATACAATATATATTGAATTGAATTGAAAGATGAGTTTTCAAATTAACATCAAATTCAAACACATGGCATGACAATCTACAACACTATGACAATGTTTTGTTTTGGAGAACGATGTTGTCATTCACAATGTCGCCATTAAGGAGTAATGATTGTTCTGAGTTCCATTGAGAGTGTAGAAAAACACAGAGCCATCGAACAATCATGTTATTAATTTCGTGCACATAGCGTTTTGCATAATAGACAGGCCTTTAAAAGAAAATGAAGTTAAAACCATAGAAAATTTGCTGTCTGAAGCAACTGACAGGAGAAGAAAAAGATAGTGATACTTGTAGAATATCTTTGATGAGTTATCATCATAACCTATTGTTCATGAAGAGAGAGAGAGTTTCGGCTTTTGTCAAAAGTCATAGTAGAACTAAAATCACTTTTGATGAACGCCGAAACTCTTTCCCTTAGTAGAACATTCATTCGCTTAAAACAAGAATCTTTGTTTTCCACAGGTATTTGATCTGCATGGTTTATTTGTTCTGTTAATTATGATGTCGAAAGTTCGCATCTCCCATAATAGATGGAGATCATGTCTACTGTCCGCTCTTTCCTCTCAACCTCAAGAATTGAAATACTGATAAAAAACGATTGCCAGCACGACAATTCAGCTAATTATCACTAGATAGAGTAATTGACCATTGTAAGATAAAGTTTGATTCAGTGTATTATTATTACTGATTTTATAAGTTTTACACATACATTGTATGCAGCTTTGTGATTCGAGCTTTTAGACTCTATGTATTCTCTATTATTCTCTATGTATTCGACTTTAATTGATGCCGAAAGTTCATGCCCAGATATCCTTTTATATCAGCATATTGAGATATAATGCTATCTATGTCAAACGCGAGGCGTTCGAACCGTCACCGACAGTCATCTTCAAGCGAATGCCTTTCATCCAATGACTTTAAATATTAGCCTAGAATCTGGATTAGTTTGTTTAAAGTCATTGCTTTCATCACTCTTTGCATTGCATTGGGAAAACATCACAATAAAACAATTTTCTATGCACGAATACTAAGCTACGAATGCACAGACTAAAGGCATAGACATCTAAAAAGCAGATAACAAGACAAATAATGAAGATGAAGCATGATACCAACAAAATGAAATAAAAGGTCTTGGTATTTGCTCTAATGCCTATGCCCTTAGCCTGTGTATTCTTAGTTTAGTTCTCGTGCATTGAAAATCGCTTGTATTGTCTGAAAATGAGCGTCGGTCAAGTGTGAGATTTCTCCAGAAATTTCCGGAATTCCGGAAATTTTGCCTATAATTGATTGGGTCCTGAGAGTCGTTCAAAATACAATAAAATGATCGGGGTATTCGCAAAACCAGGAATGTAAGTTATGATAACAGCACAGAATTAGACAGGTCGTCTCTTCTTCCGTTTGACTAGAAGGGAAACATTGGAACATGTAACATGTAACTTTTTTTGAAATGATCGGAGGACCCAACATTATCGAGAAACCTTTCGCGCAATGATCTGAATTCTTCGAATCTGAAGGAATCGTGGCGATCGGAGCATTTTGAAGGAATTCAGAGCAATCCGCAAGCGACGCACGACTATTTTTCCTATCTCTGTAAGGTATTAAAAATTTCTTTTTGCCCACTTATTAAGTTCCTTCATGTGCCATCTGTTTGAATCAGTTTGCACTTCTAGCAACGTGATACGATTAAACAATCTAATTCTGTGGATAACAGTTAGTGTGGATAAATGCTGTGAATGAAGCGCTGCTTCTCTTCATTTTCTCGTTCAATGCTGTATGCATGACGAGAATCACGTCACATCTACGAGACATCTCGTACACGAGACATCTACGTCACATCTCGTACATGTACATATAGAGATTCACGTCTGTATCTACAATACTACAACTTGTCATTGAATTGACGAATGAGCAATGACGATCGATACCTCAATCCTTGTTGTTTACCTTCAATCCTTAAAGGGGGTGTCACACGATCCGATAAGTCGGACGGACTTATCTGTCCGACTTATCCGACGGACTTATCGGATGCGAAGAAAGGTGCCACACGATCCTACAAGTAGAACAGACTTGACGGTCCTACCAACTGATAAAACCTATGAGTAAGCGCTCCCTCGTAAATGAATCACATTGTGATCATGCCGTCGCTGCCACTCACGCCATCATCACGTGCACGCGAGGTGACATGGGCGACCAATGAGATAATGGAGTGAAGGTCAAGTATGATGAAAATATTCAACTCGTTGAATATCGCCATCCTACCAATTCATCATACCATGTCTGACCGTGTAGCACCCCTTCTGATAAGTCCGACGGATAAGTCCGTCCGACTTATCGGATCGTGTGACACCCCTTTTAGCCTTATTCATTGTCTATTGTTGTCGTCAGCATGACGTAGATTGATATTCATTATTACTAGTAGATTCCGATCCATCGAACTGCAAAGCTGACAGAAGAGAGACAATTTGTTGCCTCGAGTTATATGACCATGAAACTTGCGTGGCGTCAACAACTATTGGCTAACTGCATCACAGAGTTAGTCGTATATTCTAAGACTCTTTATTTTCGATAGAACATATTATGTTCTTCTTACTATTATATGCTCAATTATTATTCTATTCTATTACTCTTATGCACTATTATAATTCTATGAACAATTATTAATTCCATGCTCTGGCTTGACTGCACAGCACATCTTTCTTGAGGGCTATCGCATTGAAGGTGGTTGTTTTCCGTAGTACTAACAACTTAATATCTAATTTAAGCACATAAAAATTTTCCGGAAATTTCGTTATGGCGTGATCTCACCCATGGCGTCGGTGCCGGCTACAAGGCCTCTCGCTTACCAATGAAGAGATAACATCATATCTCAAGGAGTTTTCGCATTCGTCTACTGATCGTGCCATATCCTTTGTTCAATGATATTACATATTCAGCTATTCTTCGGCGAAATCGCTTTCTTGGTTCGCCCAGATATTGAGCATCAGAACCAGTTCGACACGTAGACTGATGTACAAGCTCATTTCTTTTAGGTGAAAGTTGCTACACCATTTTTGGCATATAAATGACTTGCATTTTTGACTCTAAAATTTCAAAAATTGTTTGGCGATATTAATATTTGCGCTTTTGAGAAATTCCGCTTCCTCGGCAATATGGCAAAATTAACCATTAAATAAAATTTTCAAACTGTCGGTTTTCTTTCATAAAAATTATGATATTATGATATATTTATATCACTCTAAAGAAACCCGGATATTGAATTGATGCACAGTATCTGAAAACAGCTCAAACAATCACATGTGGATTCATTAAATTCTGCACATGTTCTCTGTATTATTTTGCATGTATTCTACTTATTACATATGTACTTATATATATTCTACTCATGATTCAGAATATAAAATTCCATTTCTCGATGAAAATGTCTTCAACAATATTGCTTAATGATGATATTGGTATTTTGGCATCAAAGCGGTAACAACAAAGTGATTTCCTTTAGACTTCACAAAAATTGCAGAATTATTTTCCTTCACACACTTTAATTATTACTAATACCTTTATGAGTAGTGAGAAAGCTATGAGAGATGAAGAACACACAATTTAAACAATTGTGCATGCTCATAGATTATTATAGTGATAAGAATTTATATGATCGATATAATTTGAAAACGGAAAATTATTTGTAATTCTGCAAATAAGCTTATTGTTCCTTTCAGGTGGCCGAAGTCGACTAGAAAGTATGCTGCAAATTAGAGAAGCGCAAAACGCAAGCTGCTTTGGACAAGATTTACAAGGGGCTTATGAATCGACCAATTCATGGTCGAATCGAGTCTTGAATGGAATCATGGAAAGCTTACAAAGGCCTACTTTAGCACATTTTTGATGCACGATTTACTTAGCTAGAGATGCTGTTAGTCAATACGGAAATAGGCCTAGATGCTTACAGGAGTGTCCCCGTTCATGTAAACACGTAACGCTCTCCCTTTATTTCTGTCGACTGCCGGAACATAGTTTTATTTTTTGATATCAATGAGAGTAGATAATTTTTCCCGTGCTGCACAAAAGCTACGCCAAAATGAACCCTTTCAGCCCGGCTAGAAAAATTCGCGCAGCACTCATATTCGGCGCAATAATGAAAAAACGAGATTTTTGCATTTTATCGTCCTTTTTTCAAAATCGAACTGCGATCACTAAAATGTCACGTATGTCACGCTGGAAAGCAATCTATGTGAAGCGCAGGGGACTGTGGGCATCCCGAAAAAAATAAGTGGATTCTCGCACTCTCCGAGTTCCTGCTGGAGCCACTTTCCAGCATTGTCTGCAGGGTTTGGATGGTCTGGGATTCTTCCCGGTGGTCGGCAGCTTCATTGGAAAATGCCCATTGCTGTTTCTGTTGGATATGTTGGTGCGAACATCCGGAATGTCATTCCCATATATTAGTTGAGGTATTTCAGGCATAGTATTATTGCCAGCAGGTTCTTCATCGCTTTGATCACTAGAACTGTCACTTGATAAAAACGGTTTCAGCTTCAGATAGGCTCTCAACTCCATCGTCGGAATCATTCAGTTGTGAGCTTCTGAATAAGTTAGACAGGCTTTAGCGAGTCGACTCGGACGTCTTGCCGTATGTTCAGTTCACGGTCCCAACACAATAAGCACCTGCTATCTGTTCACCGAATAACAGTATCATGTGTAGCTGGTCGATAACTTACTGGTGAAGTGAAGACATCGATTCGGTAAACAGAAATGATGTCACTATCAAGGCTACGCAGACGACTAAAGGTAACAATAGAGACAGCTGTGGATTCCGGCAGCATAGCAAATCAAAGCGCTCAACTCCGGCTAATAAACAAAATCGATGAGATTTGGTATAGAGCGGACGGGCAGTGCCCGTTTACTGGAGGGTAATGCTACGGGCGCTGCCCGCACACCGGGCTGAAAGGGTTAATTCTGGCATACTCGTATATGATGAAAACGTATGAATAAGTAATACACACTTGCATGTGATTATACGGCTACCGTGTCTGATGCATTCTTGGTAGTTCAGGAATAATATTGATAACGAAAAAGGAAAAAGTTTCAAAATGAGCTACGTATATCTTTATTCTTACTTCCTTGTTACTCCATCTTCATACAGCCCAACTGCCTAAAAACAGATGTTAACGAATCCCGTAAAAATACGATAATCCCGGGATTGAAAACTTTGATCGGCGCTCAAGGTTACTTATCCAGTATCAACGGAAATCAAATGCAAAACACTGTTTTAGTTCAATTCACTCTTCATTTAAAACAAATAATAATATTGAACAATAGCAAAAGTCTCCGGAATTCACAGGCTGATAGAGTCGCACACTCTTTCATGACATTGATTCTAATTAAAGATTCTAGTAAGTAGGACATGCCTACAGCAGAGTATAACGGTGTGTCCTATACGTGACCAGCAGTGTACATGCGGCATGTTCTATCCGCCTGTGAATTCCGGAGACTTATGATAATGTTCAGCGTTCTTCTCTTCAGATATGAAATGAATTTATTTCATATAGTGCCCAAGCGCTCCTGCAAATTCTCTCATCACTGTTTCAGTACGTTTAATAAATATGAAATTAATAAAAGATCCCTATTCAACGAAATGACGTCAGTAAATGAGAGCTGACGTAAAGAAATCAACTCGATGATGAATGGAACCTGTACTATCACTAAAATTATCTTCAAATGCCACTTTAAAGTCGACTACATTCAACTTCTTCTTTTCATGATTTGTTTTCGTGGCTGTGAATTAGAGCACTATGCCATGTTCTGACACATCTTCGCTTCTGCTCGAGAGTGGGCCTATTTCAAGCATACAGGGTTTTGCGATTTTTCCATTCATTTTGAAAAAGGCATGCAGTAAATTCAAATATAAATTTGATGCTGCTTAGATCAAGTGAATCCTTTCATAATTGAGACTTCAGTAATTATTCTGAGAGCTTCAGCAAACTCTGATGAAAGAGATGTAAATAGTTTTCGATGCGAGTGAATTCATTGTGTTCGAAAGATGAACTGAAGAATATCAAGACAGTTGAAAAGTTCTTCATATATTAGGAAAGTAAACTGTCAGTGTCACCAAACCTGTGTCAATTACTCATGAAATGTAAATGATTACAATTGCAAATTACTCCGTCTTCCTTCAATTTCATTTCAATTACTTTGCACTTACCAATAGATAATTGCCGGCACTACACTATTCGTTTCCATTTTCGCTTCTATACACTATTCGCAATGGTTGATCACAATTGCTCCCTGGAAAGCAGACCACGCTTGTAGTATTGATATTGAATTACCACATTTTTATTCTCCTCCCCCAGGCGTTTTCGCCTAACCTCTCTCTACTACATTCAAACTGAAGATAAAGTACTAAGGCATCGAGACTTGTGATCTCTGTAAGCCTTTGTTGAGCTTGCTATTACATTATATTACTTAAATTTAAATGGATTTATAGAGTTAAACTGTGACTTCTTGCAGGGTCTATGTGCCTCCCATTTTCCCAGGGTAAATTGAGCAAAGGTAGTTTTCTGATTTACATTTTCCGATCAGCAATTAAAGCGCAAAAGAATATTTTAACAACCGGCACTTAATTTAGATTTTGAAAATAGGATTCACAGTGAACCTCCTTGAAAAAAATTGTTGGTAGTTGTCCATCCGATGTACATCTTTTACCGCATTATAGCCTAGACAGGGAGAGAACAAAAGTTTAAAAGCTAATGAGCAGAGCAGACCGTGGCGTAAAGTAATTGCAAATGCATCTCAATTCCAGGGCTAAAAATGTACTAATTGATTACAATTGCAAATTATTCATCAGCAATCAGATTGCAATTACACATTATAGCAATTGCTAATGCAATTACGCAATAGTAATCGCAATGACAAACAATTACAACACAAGTCTGTGTGTCGTCTACACGTCCCGCCTGGATTGACAATGAAAGTGAACATTCCTTTTAGTGCTTGGTTTCCCTCTTTTTATCTTCATCGCCTGCCTAATTTCTAAAATGTGTATACATGTATGTATTTTGTCATTGAGTTGTCAAAACCAAGCCTTTAATCGATGTGTTTATGATTTCCTTTCTATATCTATTACAAAGCAATTAAACAACATGTGCTTGTGAGGAAGTCGAATGTTGAGTTTCTCTATGCATCGTTGCATATGTCACACATGGCGACATTTTCATTCCATTAAGTCACATTATCGACAGATAACAATTTCCTCTGTCTGACGCTCACGACATATCAATAATTGATGTTTGCAATTACACAGCAAATATTAACTTTTGTACCAAAATCTTGAAGAAGTAGTGAGCATTGTCAGAAGCCCAAATGTAGTACGAAGGTAATAAAAGTTACTGAGAAAATTAAAACATTCATTTCATCATTGTGAATACAAAGACGGTTCCTCCCGAATAAAGCGTCATCCAAAGTGCATAGCTACACTAAAATTGGCAACAAATTGCATCTTTGTTGAGGAGTTCGAAATGCATTTTCTCCTGAATGAGACGAAACATGAGTATCCTTCCTTGAGATTGCAACACAGAGCAAATCATTGCCCGGGTTACCGGATGAAAGGCAAGACACTGTCACGGTTGCCCGACGAAAGGAAAATCACTACCCGGTTTATCTGACTTAGGGCAAAATCACTACCGGTATTTCACTTATTACCGATGTATCTGACTTAAGGCAAATCGCTAGCCGTTTTACCTGACTTC